>JAQQSV010000174.1:0-31393 GCA_028646515.1 Pseudochirops corinnae
TTGAGATTCTTTTTCCATCTGACAAAGTCAACTTTTTAAGGCATTCTTCTCCTCATTGGCTTTTTTGGGCCTCTTTTGCCATTTGAGTTTGAGTTAATCTATTTTTTAAGGTGTTATTTTCTTTAGTCAGGTTGTTGACTCTCTTTTCATGATTTTCTTGCATCATTCTTATTTCTCTTCCCAATTTTTCCTCCACTTCTCTCTTTTGGTTTTCAAAATCCTTCTTAAGCTGATCTGTGGCTTTTAGGCAGTCTTCATATTTCTTGGAAGCTTTTGGTGTGGGAGTTCTGACTGTGTTGTCTTCCTCCCATTCCATGCTTTGATCCTTCTTGTCCCCAAAGAAGGAATCTAGAGCTTGAGTGCTCTTCTTACTTTGCTTCCTTTGCCTGTTCATGTTGGCCAGTCAATGATTTTTAGCTCTATGGAACTCTGCTTCCAGAGGGGAAATCTCTGTCCCAAATTGTTGGGGTTTTCCCAGCTGCTGGAGCTATTAGGGGGCTGTCATTTTTTTGCAGCCCCCACCAGCTTTGGGTAACTGAAAATGCACCCCAGAACTACCACCTAAGACCACAATCTGGATCCAGGCCACTCAACACAAGAGCACTTGGCCTGTGAACAATTGCTTGGCCCCCCTGCAGTCTGCAGGCTGGGAGCTCTGAAGAAGCCATGTGGAGGCAGCTGCAGGTCTGCCACTTCTGCCGCATCCTTGCCCTGGAGGCTGTTTGGCTGGACCTGTTTTTCTCCCCCAATTTTAGCTGAGTTCCACTGACCTATGACTTAGTCCTTGTGTCTTATGGCTTGATAATTCTGAAAACTGCCACAGCTGCTGCTGATCTACTCTCCTGAAGGCTCCAGCTGTTGCTTATCCTGGCTGCCCCCAGGGCCATGCTGCGGTTTCAGGCTGGGCTGGTTTCAGCTCCCAGAGCTGCAATGACCCCTTCCTTCCAAGCTGCCATTAGCAGGAGGCTTATTTTTGTGAGTTTGGAGCCCTAAAATTTGTTTAGAGTCATATTTTATGGGTATTTGAGGTGGCTATGTGGGAGCTGCAGTACCTTGCTGCTCCTGTGCCTCCATCTTGGCTCTGCTCCTTGTTGACTCTCTTTTCATGATTTTCTTGCATCATTCTCATTTCTCTTCCCAATTTTTCCTCCATTTCTCTTATTTGGTTTTCAAAATCCTTCTTAAACTGAACTATGGCTTTTGACAAATCTACATTTTTCTTGTAAGCTTTTGGTGTGGGAGTTCTAAATGTGTTGCCTTCTGCCACCCTTCCATGCTTTATCCTTTTTGTCCCCAAAGAAGGAATCTAAAGTTTGATTGCTGTTCTTATTTTGCTTCCTTTGCCTGCTCATGTTGCCAGTCAATTACTTGACTTTTTGGCTCTGTGGAACTCTGCTTCCAGAGGGGAAAGCTCTGTCCCAAATTGCTGGGGTTTTAATAGCTGCCTGAGCTATTAGGAGGCTGCTGCAGCCTCCACCAGCTTTGGCTCAATGAAATGACCACCACCTCATGACTAACATTCAAGACCACAATCCTGATCCAGGCCAGTTAAGGCAAGTGCACTTAGCCTCTGAATGATCACTTGGCCCCCCTGCAGTGTGCAGGCCAGGAGCTCTGAAGTAGCTATGTGGAGATGGTTGCAGGGCTGCTGCTTCTGCTGCTTCCTTGCCCTGGGGGCAGTTTGGCCAGACCCTCTCCCCCAAATTTAGCTGAATTCCACTAATCTTTCACTTAGTCTTTATTTCTTATGGCTTGACAATTCTTGAAATCTCCACAGCTGCTGCTGATCCACTCTCCTGAAGGCTCCAGCTGCAGCTTGTCTTGACCACCCCTGTGCTAAGCCATGGTTTCAGGCTGGGCTGGTTTTGATTCCCAGCATGCTGCAATGAGCCCTTCCTGTCCTGCCTGCTGAGCTGTCTTCAGTGGGGGATATGTTTTTCTGTACTTCTGTGAGTTCTGGAGCCCTAAAATTTGTTTATAGTCATATTTTATGGGTATTTGAGGTGGGTATGTGGGAGCTGTGGAGTTTTCCTTCTTCTATGCCAGCATCTTGGCTCCACCTATTCATTTATTTTTAAAAGATGCTATGCTATATATTCTGAGGTCACTAACAATCACCTAAATTGACAAAACTCCATTAGTATTGATGCTTAAAATATGAACGCTGAAGTCCAATATCCTGTGACACCCAAGATTCAGCAACCTTCACTAGGTACTCTTATAGTGGAAAAATGGACTTTAGATTTTTTTTTTTCAATCAAAAAGGTTGAAATAAAAGGGCATTGGAGGGTCTTTATCAGTAAACAACAAAAAAATTCAATTAATCAATATTCTAGTTAATTGAAGGTTAAAAAAAACAATTTTACCTCCAGACTATTAAAAACCCCACATTATTTTCACATGATATGCCAAATTCCCTTATTCATTATTTAAAAATTCATTTCCATTGGTTTTCCTTCTCATACCTATTATATTTACTCTATAGAAATTATCATGAAAAGTAGTGTCTCTGTTCAATTTACTTATTAGTTATTCTTTCCAACACTGAAAAATTATAGAATGTAAAACTTGAGTTTGTAATGGTGCCTCCTGGTATAGACTGCATTTAAAAAATAATACTCAGGTACAACCAACTGTGGTTATCAACTTGTTTGTAACTTAATTTGTGAAGAATCTATGGCCCTTTGTTTCCTAGGTTGGTTTTTGCCAATAAGCCATTCTAGGTCATATTCCTGCTCCACCCCCAGCAAAACACCCTAGTAGCTAGGAATGCAAACTAATGCTAATTAAAAAAAATATAACTTGAAAGGAAAGTCTGATGATTTTAAAAATGTTTTCAAGGCTAATGCATAAATTTGGGATTTATAAAAACTGTCTATGTCATCATTCCTTCTATCATCCCAAGTAACTGAGAATAGGATAAATATTTAAAAGATAGAATCCACTAATATACTCAGAGATAAACCCTATTAAAGCATATTCCCATAGGCCAGATACTTCCAGTATAGAAGGTAACTCTCTAGAACAAAAGACATTGCTAGAAAATGCACTTATCACCTTAGACTACATGAGTATCTTATCAAAGATATCAAAGATAAATCACAACCTTGAGGCCTAAAAATAGCAAATGGAACTTTAACAAGCTCTCAAATTGCACTTTATATTTTTGGAGAATTGGACCTGAGAAGCAAACAGGGAACACACTAGTTGTTTTTATAGTTTGAGAAAGTAGGACCTTCCAGAATGCTGCTGGTCATTATTGACCAGCTGGTCATTCATGACATCTCTATGTGGCAACCCAGTCTAACATTAAAAAATGATGTCTGACATAGCTCTCATTTCTCTGGTTAATTTCAAGGATGTACATAAACAACAAAGTTCAATTAAGCAGAGATCCTCAACACTTTTTTTTTTGTATGTTTCATTTTATAACTTTTGTATACTACTCTGACATTCCTTATTTCCGTCTCTAATCTTTACCCAAACTGAAACTGTTTAGAATAAATTTATCACCAAAAAGAACATCTTGTTGTCCATATCTTGACAAAAAATGATGTTTGATCAGCATATATTGTCTCAGTGTATTTTACTTGTAACAGTCACAGCCATCTCTTTCTACATAAAATCTTTCTATTACATTTCTACTTGTCATATATTTTAAAAATAGTACAATTAGAAGTTACCTGAAAATTCAAAAGAAAGCTGATCATCTTGGGTCGTGAAACTGATGTGTATGTGACTGAACAAAATTTAGCTTGATAAAACAATTATTCATTCAAAATTCATGGTGTCTTTTGTGATTTGATTCCTGAATTTTAGGGAAATTCCTGGTGCATGGATTTATTTTATAACATATGGCAATGAAATCAGAAAATTTGTGGTATTGGTTGGGAGAGACAGGCTACATTCCCTACCTTCATCTCAATCTGTTTGGTGTCTAGATTCTGAAATAGCAGCTTTACTCGAGTTTTCCCATCATCTGAGGATCCCTTAAGCTGAGAGAATTTAAACCTCCAGAGAACATTCTGTAAAGGAATGACATTAATTAGTAATTTGTCATTGAAATTTACTGTCGTTTTTCAAAACAATGTAAATAAGTTGAATATTCTATTTAAAGATAAATTCAAGTTTTTCACAGAGTTTTATCATGCTATAACCATAAAAAGACAATGATACAACATTTTGCATTTACAAAATATACACTGTATACTTCTAAAAATTTCATTTCTTCCTCATCACACACGCATGTGGTAAAGAAATAAGTATGTCTGAGTCCACAGTTTTCTCTCTTCTGATTATAGCCTCTCTATTCTTTCTTTTCTTCCATCCTCCCTCCTCTCCTCTCTCTTTCTATTTCTATCTCTCTGTTTCTGTTTCCCTCTTCCCTTCCCTTCCCCTCTTCTCTGTCTTTCTCATTGGTTCCTGTTTTTATACTGAAAACTTCAGGAAAATGACACTTCTTTGCCTGGAAAAATTTTGCTCCAGTATAGAAGACATGGTCTAGTGGAGGGCAAATAAAATGAAAAATTTTAATTCTGACTGACACCAACTCCATCTGTGGCCTTGGGCAAATCACTTAATCTTAGTTTCCCCTGGGCCAAGTTGAAAAATGTAGATAATACTGCTTCTTTGCAGTGTTGCAAAAATAACTGAACATTTACCAGAGTACTTAAAGATGAAACATACACTATAAATGTTTACTCCTTCAATTAAAAAAAAGACATAGAAAATAAAAATTTGGTGATAATATATTTGATAAAAGATAGCCTTAATTGTAGGTTTTAAAATTATAATAAATTTCCCCCACTGCTGAAAAGTCCAGTACAAAATAGCTGCATTTTTAAATCAACCTATGATTTTTTTAATACTGAAAGAATTTATTTTGAGATAACTTTTACATCTTTCCCTTAGCGTCAATGTTTTGGAGGCATGAGAAGGCAATGTAGGTGGTAGACTGGTCATTTTAATTTGTCTTGGTACCTTTTGACCTATTTCTTTATGAATCTCCATTAAACTATGGTATTTTTAGCATTCTAACTGGTACTGGGGACTTTGCAAAGGTTGTGCTTTATATGGAAAAATTAGAGTATAGGTTCCATGTAAATTACTTGAAATCAAACCTCTACTTGTAGAAAAAAAGGAAAAACCTTAAAAAAAAAAAATACAAATCCCAGAGTATTGGAAGGATGACTTCTAAGTCTCCTTCTAGCTCTAAACATCCTATAATTCTATATTATGAATAATAAACTCATATTATATAGTTCTTTAAGGTATACAAATTTGTTGTCTCAATATGCTTATTAGTTAGGTATCACAAGTGATTTTTATCCCCATTTTACAGATGACTTGGTCAAGGTCATAGAAACTACTTTAGGGATCTATTAAAGCTTATGTAAATGAGCTCAGCTTTTAGGAGCAACCCCATTAGGAACACTTTCTCACACAACTGTGCACTCAATTTTAGAAGGCATAAATCTAATCTCTTGACAGAATCTTCTTTGCTTACCAAGTCATAATAATTTTAGTCCCCAAAGGAAGACTCAACCTACTCTCTAGAGATTTAGAAATGAGTATGAGCTTTGGAATGAACATTCCTTTTCTAGTTCAAGCATGGGCTATTAAGCTTGCTTCCCTCTGCTGACTTGTAATATGGATGACTACTGATATCTAATAAGCTCCCTTTTGCATATCCCTGCAACCCTACACCATAAGATCATAAGAAGTCTGGCGACATTTGATGAATAACAACTTTTTTCCAATTTGTTCACTAAATCAATAATACAATATTAATGCAAGCCACAGTTCTTTAAACTTCAGTGATGCTTGCTTTAAGTTAGATTGAGACAAACAGGTAGACTGAGAGGGGTTCAAAGATTTGGGGTAGCTAGGTGGCACAGTGAATAGAGCACTAGCTCTGGAATCAGGAGGACCTGAGTTCAAATCTGGACTCAGACACTTAACACTTACTAGCTGTGTGATCTTGGGCAAGTCACTTAACCCCAATTGCCCTGCCTTCCCCCTTTCAAAAACAAAAAGCAAAAAAAAAAAAAAAAAAAAAAAGATAGCATCCATTTTAAAGATACCATTTTAAAAGGTTGAGAACATGAGAGTGGGTGTGTGTGCTTGGATGTTAATTAGAAAAAATAAAATAAGCAACTGACAATAACTGTAAAGAAATATCAGTGCTTACACAATGTAATAGATAGGATGATCTAGTATCGGCTTCCTTGGAGCCACCGTATCATTTTAACATAGACGTAATGAGATTGCTGCCAGGCAACACAAAGTAAAAAGCTCTGCTTATGTAAGTGATGCTATGTGCATCATTGCAGTTCTAAGAAATGGAGAATAGCCACTGAGAATAATGACTGGTAATTTTCAGGTTAAGCAATGAGTACATTATATGGTTTGAGAAGACAATAAAATATGGTCCTACTGAAACACACTTGTACATGCTGGCTGCCCAGATTCTAATTGTACCCTTATTATATTGGTTAATTCATGAACTCAGGGATAAGAGAAGACTTTATTAGCTTCAAGAAAGTGCATGTTGGGGGTGGTGGTGGTGGCATACTGACCATCTACTCTCCAATAAGCAAGGGAAAAAATGTTTCCTTTCTTAAAATTCTCACCCTTCAATTGTCCTTTGCTAGGGACAGACATTGATGAAAGAGACCCCCTTTCAATTCTACAACACTAAATAACATAGTTATATTTCAATTTATGAATGCCACCCGAAGTCATAGAAATAGAACTAGATTTGGACTTAGATTTGGAACCAAAAGACCTAAGTTCATATTTTGGCTCCACCATTTCCTAATCCCAAACAATAATTAATTATTTATAATTGCCATATATCCAAAATGTCACAAAACCCGAATTTTATCATGTTTAATAATAATTTGGGGCAGTTAGGTTGTACAGTGGAAGACTTGGCCTGGACGTAGAAAGATTTAAATTCAGATCTGGCTTGAAATGCTAACTAGTTGTGTGACTTTGGATAAAATATTTAACCTTTGTTTGATTCAGTTTTCTCATCTGTAAAATGAAGATAATAACTCTGCAGGTTTATTATAAGAATCAAATGAGATAGTATTTAAAAAAAAAACCACTTAGACTAGTGCCTGGCACATTTCTGTTGCTATTTAAGCATTCTATAAATGGTATTGTTATTTTACTTATTATTATTTTTGTTACTGTTACAACTGCTACTACCAGCTATAGCTCCTACTAGTCTTTAGTGATTAGACTTCTGGACATGGGCCTCTTTGCCTTCTAGGCTATTCCATAGATAATATACATGCAGCCTATTGTCAGGCCCTAGTAATTGCAATTCTCTGACCTTGCCTTCAAGAATCTGGGGTAATAATAGCAATAATAATAATATTTATATAGCATTTTATGGCTTACAAAGCTCTTTATACATGTTATCTTTATACTGTGATGAGGTATTGGGTTAACATTTTAATAGAAGGTCACTATTAAAATTAATGAAAAAAATCTGTATCATAAAAGTATAATGAATGCCTAGACATTTTAAAAGAAATGAATTCAAAGGATGAAATATTACAGAAATTTAAAACAAAATTATATCTGGTGAGAGTTTGGAAACTAAGAATTTGGAAATATGACTATGGATAGTAATATGAAAATTTAGGAAGTTTCAAATACATATATGTAAAATGTACATCTTACATTTATAATATATGAATTATATAATTTGGGGGGCAGCTAGGTAGCACAGTGGATAGATTGCTGGACCTGGAGTTAGGAAGACTCATCTTCATAAGTTCAAATACGGGCTCAGATACTTCCTAGCTGTGTGACCCCGGGCAAATCACTTAACCCTGTTTGCTTCAATTTCCTCATCTATAAAATGAACTGGAAAAGGAAATGGTAAACCACTTTAGTATCTTTGCCAAGAAAACCCCAGTGGGGTTATGGAGAGTCAGACATGACTGAACAACAATATATTATTTTAATATATATGTGTTAAGGGGCACTAAAAAGATTATTGTCTTTTCAGGGAATTTAGGACAGGTGTGTGTAACTTGCAGCCTTTCCACAAGTGCAGCCCCTGGCTGAATCCAAGCTTCACAGAACAAAGTTCCCTAACCCTGATCTAGGAGACCCTCCTGAGATGTGCTAAATCTAGATACTGTTCCATTCCTGGGGCTTCATATGGGGACAATGATACCGTCAACAATAATGGAGCAAGCATTACTAAAGATTATTTTAAAAAGAAAAAAGAAAGCATGAAAGAGAGATTATTCAGCTCTACGCAAGAAGTTGAAGACCTTAGGGGTACAAATAACTTTGTATACTCTCTTTTGATACATATAATTCACTCCTCTACTTCTTTCTCTCCTCTTAGAAATCCTAGCTTCCTTCAAACCACAGCTTAAGCACCATTTCCTATATGAGGCCTTTTCTGAGATATCCCCAGCCATCAATTCCTCTTCCCTTGCATTTATTTTGTATATATTATACTGTTTCTTCTCCTGATTGAATTTGCTTCCTTGAAGGCAAAGACTGCTTTATCTTTGTCTTTTTATACATAACACTTAGCATAATTCCTGACACATACTAGACACATAAATGCTTGCCGATTGACTGACTACAAAGACGACTTAAGAATGGGATTTAGATTTGTGCACTATGGTTTAAAGTATAGAAATTACAGATCTATTGACTAAGGATGTGGAGTACTTAATAAGGAGTCATGTAAATGTCATCAAGAAGGCTTAAGTTTGAAAATAATGGAAGAAAAAAAATACCCACATAGATCTCCCAAGTCAGGTACTGTAAAAGGTAAGAGGTGAAGGTAAAAGATAAAGAAGGAGTCATAGTAGGAAGAGGAGAAGAGATATTCATAACAGCTCACAGAATAATCTCAGAATTGGATGACTCTTCAGAGATTATCTAGGCCAACTCACATGCCCCCAAAGAATATACAAGTAGCCTCTTTTTGAAGAACTTGTCAGTAGTAAAACATTCAGGTCAGCAATATACAGGGAAGTTGATTTTTGATGAAAACCCTAGCTCAGAAAGCCCAGTACATAATTCTAAGGTGTTAAGGAGATATTAAACTAACTGCAAAAATATAGACACAATGGTAATAACTTGATGAAATACAAATGTCTCCCCAAGTCAAGAAGAGAACACCTGATATGGCCAAACAAACAGGTGAGCCATGTTTCTGGGGAATTTAAGTAGTTAAGAACTATATTACTTCCAGAAACTTAAAGTGAAACAGATTATAAACTTGGTAATGCTTTTGGGGAAGGGGGAAGGAGGGAATTTCTTTCTCCTATCTCTCCTGTCAGCTATATAGCTTTGAAAAGGGAGCTTCAAGGAGCAGGTGGCAATAGATGAGAGCCAAGGTAAAAAGAGGAGCCGGGAACCCAGAAACCTGTCCAGCAGAGACACTGTTGCCACATGTGAACTCAATGAAGCAAATTCCTGCAACATCACAAATTGTGAACTCTCTTTGAATTGTGAACTAAATCTTCATATGTCTTTACACTCTTCTTCATCACCACTGTACTCTAAGTTTGAGCCCACTCTTCCCATGGGTATTGTGGACCTTCGTGGATGAGTGTAACCTAGGTTTGAAGGCAGAATAATTTGCAAATTACTGTTTTTACTATGCTATCTTATTAAATGTTTTGCTAAAAGCCAATTTTGTCTGCTGGTTATCTGTTAAGAGGAAATACTCTGGTTGTAGCTCATGAGCCATTATGTTAGAAGCGAAGATCCAGAGGGTTACTCACAGAACTCAGAAATATGTCATACTCATGACAAGCTCATGCTCATGCAACTCACGAGTGGGAAGATAAGTCAGAGGAGTAGCTCATGACAGAGGGTACTACCAATTATTTTGGATTCCTTTAAAGATGTTCAGCAGAAAACAACTTACATTCTTAGAGATGAATGTGATGATCTTCATCAACACATTGCCCTGGGTAGGATTAAATTACACAACTAGTAATTGTGTTCTCTTCTTTCTATATATCAGATACTATCACTTTGATATTTCCATCATGCCTTCCAAATAGTCAGCCTGCCTCTACTTTAATACTTCTAACAATTAGAAACATCCCTCAAAGACTACCTATTCTGTTCTTGAACAGCTTTAATTATTAGGGATTTTTTTATGTAGAGTTAGTCCTAAATTCCTCTTTTTTTGTGTTTTGCAGGCAATGCTGAATGAGCATAAGATGTTCAAAGGGGGCAGTCTACAGTGATGCACCTCTAGAGAGACCTCCAAAAATTTTGTAAGGCAGATGGAGAACTAGAGAGGCAGTGGTCAAGAATTTAAGCAAAAAGAGAATTTAAGCAAAAACATTAAGCAAAAAAGAATTTAAGCAAAAAAAGGAGCCACGTCAACTGGAAGAGAAGACATGACAGGCAGAAAAACTGAAGTTAGAGGATTACTGCAGTCATGGGAATGGACTTCTCAGATAACAGATAATTACAAAGTGAAATACACACACGTATGCACACACATATATGTGTGTGTATTCAAAATACATATATATATGCATACACACCCACACACTCATATATGTATATATATATATATAATTATATTACATATACATATACACATATATGTATATAAAATCAGAATATAATTGGAATCAGGAAGACTCATCTTCGTGAGTTCAAATCTAGCTTCAGACACTAGCAATGTGACCCTGAGCACATTTGCCTCATCTATTAAAATGGGCTGGAGAGGAAATGGCAAACCACTTTAGTATCTTTGCCAAAATACCCCAAAATGGGATCATGGAGAGTCAGACACAAGTGAAAGGACTGAATGGCATCACACTGAATAGATTTCTCTATTTGGCTGAGTGGTAGAGGATGATTTTGAACATATTATTGGTTTTATATCAAAGCTTTGTAAATGCCAATTTGGTCTTCCAGAGGTGAAATACTTGAGCTAGAAAACAAGCAATGGCCACATAACTCCCCTGTTGGATGATAAACAAGGTATTAGGGATTAGAAAGTGTCTGAAAATAAAATAAATGGATCAGGCTATGAAAGGAGAGTTATTATACTCTTTAAGTCTACAGATAGTTAGATCATTATTTGATTTTGCTCCTAAGCATAACCTCAGAACGTCATGCAGAGTCATGAATGTCAAAAAGTTTTATAAAATTTTAACAGGTCTGGATTCTTTCAATTTTGAAGGTCCCATATTTTTCAAATCCCTTCGCCTTCAAAGTCATATGTTTTTCTGTTTTGTCATAAAATTTCAACAATGTAAAGCAGACAGTAGAGCTGGAAGTAAAAATTTAGAATATCTAATCTTACTCTCTTTTTTTTTTTAAATAAATGAGGAAACTGGGGCTCAGGGGGGAATTACATAGAAAAGGGGGGGAGTATATACATATATATGTATATGTATATGTGTATATATATATATATATATATATATATATATATATTTGATTCCAAATTCAGTGCTCTTACAGTACACCAGGCTGCCCTTTATCTTCCAAGATTATATTTGTCTGATAGTTGTGATAAACTTGGGCCTTATGTTTATGGGCAACATTACTAGAAATTAATTATCAGAACTTGATCTCTTGCATAAAGATCATACAGAATATTAACAGCCCACAGTATAAATTGTTCTGGAATGTTTGGAACTTCTTAGATAAACACAAACATATTCTTGGTTGAGGTAATATCTTACTAATAGGCATAGGGAATGGAACTCTGTCCAACTCATTGACTAATGCAAAGTAAGTAGATGATCTGCTCTTCATATACAAGTCTCAAGAGCAGTGAGAAATGAGACCTTGTTATAAATGTTTAAAAACTGATTGTATTGGTTACTTAATATTCAAAAGAGTATGTTTTTTAAAGAACTGAATTTTGAAAGGTGCCTGCAAAAGCTAAACTGACTGACAGTTTTCTGGCTCCTTCAGATTTGCTAATCCAGTTACCGAGTCCTAAAATATTGCAAAAATGCAAAATAGAGCAATAGGTCAGTGAGATCATATAAGGTGGGTATGCACATTACAATAAGTATGATAATGATCTGTAATAGCAGTATGCTACCAAAGATCAAGTTCTTAATTGAGAGGTACCTTGAAAATTATCTAATCCACTCTTATTTTACAGATGAGGAAACCAAGGCTCAGGGAGGATGAAGTAAGTTACCTGAGATAATAGAGGCAGTAAGTAGCAGAGATAGGATTTGAACCCAGCATACTACTTACTTATATTAAGTAAGTTTTCCAGGGTTTGTAGATAAGATACATTGGTAGATAAACGGACATTTGTTCAATCAATCAATAGCACCTATTATGTTCCAGACACAGTGTTAAGTGCTAGGAATATAAAAAAAGAGGCAAAAGACAATCCCTCAAGGAGCTTACAATTTAACTCGTAAAATTACAATCTAAGGGTTGCTAAACAAGTGTTAAATTTAAGGGGGTGAAGATACAGGTCCCAAAGATCAATTTGGCCTAATATGTCAACAAGAAACTGATTCTGTTCCCTACCTCAACCATATTGGATTGGAAATGTTATTTTTCCTTGCTAATACTTGAGATTCTCAGGCAGTGAGTCTAAAAATGAATATATTTTCTTTCAAAGTACATTCATTGAATGTTAATGGGAACAGGCATAGGTAGAAATGTATCTTTGTCAGTAGTTTCCCCGGGTAGCTAAGTTCTGTTCATTCAACTCTTTTATGACATCCCTCACTCAAGCTCAAGACCAGAGGTAGAAGTGCCAAATGTGGCCACATGAAGTTGCAAACACTCCACAGTACAGGTTGAATCAGATTAAAATGTAATTAGAAAATATTTAACAAAATAAATAAAAATACAATAAAATAGATAATATTATATATCAAAACTAAGTCAATATGCATCCACCAGAGATCCTTATGTATGGTTTTGTGGCCCCATATCTGAGTTTGACAAATGGATAAGACCTTTCAATTCAAAGGGAATTGAAAAATTCTCTTGATATTCTGTTGTCAGAGAGAGCTGCACTCTGTATTATCAAGGGTGGTGCATATATTAAACTATTCTGACTAATATTTTAAGTCTTATCTTGACTCCCTCAACCCCAAATCAATGTACATTAGTTTACTAAGGGAACTTCAACCATGATTTAAACAAACATTCCAATTCAAGAACTGGTTATTAAAAATTAGAAATATATATATGCATATATATACATATATGTATATATATATATTTTTTAAAGTATTGAACTCCTTGACATCTTACCTTTGTTTTACTGTCAAAACAGGTGAATCCCAAGGCAAAATCCACTGTGAAGCACAATGCTTCTCCTTGCCAGCTGCACATATATGTTTTGGACTAGAAAAAAAGTATTAATTTTGAGAAAATATGGTTTTAAAACCATTATTCATTCTAACGTAAGAACACAATTCTAAACTTCAATTCTAGAAGTAAACACCAAGGAAAGAAATGACATACAAACTAACAACCCAGGGTGAGAGAAAAGAAAAACCTAGGTCAATACAAAGGCAGAAATCTTAGGAGTCCATTTGGATGAAATGTATTTTTTTTTTACTCTAGGCCAAATAACTCCTAGTATTTGCACAAGCTTTGATGAGGTTTCTTGTGACATAGATACACAAAAACAAACCAGTCTGACCAAATGCTGAGGCTTTCACCTTAGGTGTCAATGAGTGTCTCAGGGGTTTGCAGCTAAAGAGATTCTTGCAAACTTGCAATACAATCACCCAGGGAGTCATGGGCATAGGAAAGGCAGGTTGTAAACAACCTGCCACAGGGCCTGGCTGCTGGTACATCAATAGATCAGCTATCAATCTGACCTGAAAACAGTCTGACTAATGATGTATATAAATTCAGGTCAGAGTTTTTTCAAAGTTGAGGAATTCTCATCATCCCCCTCCCAACCCTAGGAAATGGGTAAATTATAGAGAGGTAACTTTTTGGTTATAGAACAAGGAAATTCAGGGAAAACCTGGTACCCTAAGGAATTCCACTCTTGACATATTCGTGCTCCTCCCAATCCAGATCTTGTGTTTCCCTTTGAGTTAGAACCTTACACACTGATGAGGAAGGAAGGAAGAGATGGAGAGAAAGAGAGGGGAGAGAGAGAGAGAGACAGAGAGAGACAGAGACACACATACACACACACACACACACAGAGAGAGAGAGAGAGAGAGAGAGAGAGAGAGAGAGAGAGAGAGAGAGAGAGAGATTCCGTCTGTCTTCTGTGTTTCTGGGAGAGTGGGAACCTCTAGTGATCTGCTCAGTGGCCTGTGCAAGTTAGAGAACTAGCCTAAGAAGCCCTAAAAGACAGTTGCAAATAAAAAAGCCCCACACTATTCTAGATAGATACCCATCTCAGAAAAGGATTCTGAAGTACCAGCAGTCCTTAATAATGGCTCCAGGGAAGAAGCAATGGCATCAGATTGAGACACCCCTCCACACAACCTAGATTAGTGTTATTTGTTTACTGATGTAAATATGTGAAAACTGGCTTTATTTTCCACATGACTGCTAATGAAACATTCTTAGTATTGCTGGTAACTTACTACTGACTACAATTCAATCTCTATGTGGCCTCTAGTGTCTATGGAAATTAATCTTGGTATAGAATGTCAGGGAATGCTTTAAGGGCATGGAACTTGAAGTGAAGATGCCCTAGGGAACCTTATTTCCCCTCTTCTTAAGTTACATTCTGGGTGAGACAGTGATAATAGGTTTCAAGGAGACTCAGTTCTCACTTACTCACTTGTCTCCCCTATAAGTTAGGGATAGGTTGACTACCATAGAATAAAACAAAAATAAGGTCTGTGCTGAAGTTACCACCAGTCAGTGGAGTCACTTCCATGCAGGCTATCATTTACCACAGGGATCTATGGACTTGTTCATTTGACAAATACTACACATCTTAATGATGCTCAGCTCATGAAAGGTACAGAAGTGCTACAAAAAAGTGCTGTTAGAAGTGCTTTCCAACCATAAAAACAATATGTACAATATAAATGAAAAGAACAATAGCAACCCCCCCCAAACAATAATTGAACACTGTGTAAATATAATGACCAAGTTTATCCTTAGAAAAGAATTGAAAAAAAAAATGCATCTCCCTTCTCTCTTTGTAGATGTGAGAGACTATGGTTGTGAAATATTGCATGGATTATCTTTTTTAATTGATATATAATTTGGTTTTGCTGAGTTGCTTCTCTCTTCTTTCTCTTCCTCTCTCCAGTCCTTCCCTTTCCCCTTCCTTCCTTCCTTCCTCCTTGTTATTCTTTCCTTCTTTTATGGATGTGAGCCATGATACGATAAACTTAGATGGGCAACTTTGTGAGAAGAGTTCACAGTTCATAAATGTATTTCCAATACTCTTTGAAAGTCAATGAGCATGCACAATTATAAAGATCAGGGCTGATTCAAAAGAAGAGCTAGGAGATGATATTCCCCACACTTCCATTTGCTGAGGTAAGAGGTCCCCAGGTGTTGCACATTACATGTTTTCAGATTTTGCAATGTATTAAAAAGTTCTGCTGGTTGTTTTTGTTTTTCTTTTTCTTATAAAAGAAAGAAAAAAGACTATTTGTTATATGGGATAACCCTCTGGAAGTGGATGGGGGAGATATGCTGGTGAAAACTATGATGATGCAAAAAGCAAAAAAAAAAATTTCAAAATAAAATAACTACAAAATGCAAAAAAAGAAAAATAAATACATGAGGACTGAAATTCTTACATCATAAGATCTAGAGACACTAAACAGCTAGGATGTCAACATGGAGGGAATAAAATATTACTAAATTAACTACAATTTTTTAATACTGATTCAGTAAGTAGTATTCAACACCCATTAAAGTCTGGCTCAATTTAATATTTCAAATGATGTGGGCTGATAGCAAATCACAATTATTGTTATACAGTAATAATAGCTCATCTGTGCTCTTATACAGAAGGGAACAAGAGAAAGCTCATGGTGAAAGTTTGCACATTGCACATAGTCACATTTGCATAATCTCTAAAGGGGTTTAGGATGGAAAGAGAAGAAAAGAATAGGCTTTAGCTTACAATATCTCTTTGCTACACAAAATCCCATTTTCTGCCCTGACTCAATCAATATATTCTCAGGAATAGATAGTACTTCATCATTTGCATTTTTAAAATTTGGTCTCAATATTTATATCTCTGTTTTATGTATTGTGTTGTTCAGTGTGATGCTATTACATTTACTAAAATCATACTATAAATGTCGGTATTTATTGAAAATATACTTTCTTCCTAGGTCAGAATTTCTTCAGCAAATACCTGAAGCAATGAAATAATTTCTACCCTTCTATTACATAAGCCCCACTCTCCCTATTCTTCAAGAGCCTCAAATTTACAGATACTTTCCCAACTCTGCAAGAAAGATTGGATTTTCTGGTAATTTTTGTTTGCCTCTTGTACTTGTGATGCTTTTCTGTATTTTGTACACATTTCGTTAAAATATGAAAAAAAAAATTTTAGGATTTTGTTTTCTTTGTAAACACAGTTTAAAATATGCAAAGCAAAAATTGCTGAGAATTATTTGAATATTTTCCCAGGTGTAAAGAACTGAAGATCATTCTTTCAGATTAGTAATCAATTTCATAAGTATTTAATTGAATATACAATATTAAAAGTTTTTGAATAAAAATCAAGAGCAAAAATAAATATTGAATGATTTTATATTAATTTCTTCATAAACCCAACATATTCTACCTGAAAGAAAATAAACAAAACTAGGGACATACATGAATGTATATATATCATATACATGTATCTGCATAGAGACAGGGAATCCCAAAAGTCTTAGTAAAGTTTTAAATTCAAATAGTTTAAATATATTTTTCTGATTTTTAAAAATTCAAGACAATCTAAAAAATTTAAGCAATTAATAATAAATTTACCTGATCTGGGAGGTGAAAGCTTAAGGATTAGAATATCTTAAAGGACATGCTAACCTAGAAATAACTCACTGTAACCAGTACCAACTCTAAAGAAAAGTGTGAAGTAAAAGAAGTCTATTTTTAATGATGCCATTCCCTCCCCCCCCCCCCACATTGGTTTTGTGGTACCTTCTCATCTATTAGTGTAATGTCCTCCTTCCTCTTGCCCAAAACTCATGGCCCAAAGATCTGTAATTTTCACATATGGGTATACCATTCACCAGTCAAAGTCATGGACCTTTCACATTTTAGTTGACAGTTTTGTGAATATTTATGGCTTAAAATTTCAAGCCCCTGTCACCAATTTCATAACGAACCTCTCCCAGTATTTCTAGGATAGTCCTCAGGCAGCAGACATATGAATTCATGAGCAGGCTTGCACTTAAAAATTTTCTATCACATCACATTGATTTATTGATTTCCAATCAATTAATATATAATCCAAAAAACAATCAATGCTCTGAAGCACCTACAATATTGCCAGTCACAGTGCCAATGAATTTATATAAAAAGAATGGATTAATTTCTACTCATAAGGAACTTAAATTCTAATGGGGAAATAGCACATATAAAAGTTGTTCATTCTCGAAGAGGACCAATGAGATCAGTGGAGTGATCTCTTCACTTGCAAGTGAACTGAATTTAAGTGAAGCAGAGCTGTGCAAAGTCATCAGCTTAACTCCTCCAAAGTGCATGGTAAGAGAGGCCTTAGCTGTTTAAATAGATGGAAGGGGTAAGATTTTTAGAAATGGGAAGAAGGTAGATTCATAAAATTAGATAAATGATTAAATATGCAGGGAAAGGGAGAGAGAAGAGTTGGAAATGATGTTGAAGTCATAAGGTTAAGAACCTGAAATAATGGAAGAATGGTGATGCCTTTTAAAAAAATACGTAAGTCTGGAAAAAGGAATGGATTAAATGTGAAACATTAAAAAAAAATCTGTTTTGGACATGTTGCATTTGAGATGTCTCTGGGATAACCCATTTAAAATATACAAGAAATTGTTCATTCAGTAGTTAGATATATCTGCATTGAGATGATACTTAAAGCCGTAGGAGCTGTTAAGTCACCAAGAGAGTTGGAAGAAAAAACGGTCTCAGAGAGAGCCTTGGTAATAAATAAAGTGACACAGTGTGATACTGCTAATGAGATATACAAAAAAACTGAGAAGAATTGATCAGTTATGTAGGGAGGAGAACAAAGGGAAGTCAATATCAAGAAAACCCTTAGAAGAGACAGTCTCCAGGAAGAGAAAGTGACAACAATGTCAAGTGTTACAAAGGCCCTGAAGGAGAACTACTTAAAGCTAATCAGAAATGACAATTAAGAGATCACCGATTGCTTTGGAGAGAGCAGTTTCAGTTGATTTAGAGGCAACTAGTGTGGAGAAATTTTTCCTGTTTGACTGAGAAAGGGAGGAGTGATAGGATGATAACTTAAGGGGATGGTAGAGTCTGTTTTATCAAAAGACATGACAGGAGCAATGCATTTTGCAAACTGTAAATATATTATGTATTATTTTTGCTGCTGTTGTTATTTCAAACTTGATAACTGCTAGAACTCATCCTCCGTTGACAAAACCTTTGAGACCTCAGGTTATTGCCATAGAACTCTCATAATTCATTAGAATCAATATGATAGATGCTGAAAAGGTTAGTTATTAATTTTGCCCTGTAATATTTAGTTTCATTGAGCAAGAAAGTTGGCAAGAAAGTCAGATAAATGCATAAAAATCCCCTCTACAACATCTATGACAAATGATCATCTAGCCTTTCCTTGGGAAAATTCCTATGTGAATGTATACACTACAGTCTGATATATTTCATTCTAATTTTAGAAAGCTTCCATTGTTAGGAAATTTTTGCTGATAAACTACCACTTCTAGTTCTATCTTCTGTGGTCAAATAGGAAAAAAACATGTAGTTCATTTTCTCCATGAAAGTCCCTCAAATACATGAAGGTATGCTTTCTGCCCTCTTTAAATCACCTCTTGAGGCTAAACATCAATCACTCAATCAGTTGATAAATACTTATAAAGCACCTACTGTGTTCTGGGCACTGTGCTAAGCTCTGGGAGACAAAAAGAGGTAAAAGATGGTCAGTCCCTATCCTCAATCTAAAGGAGGAGACAACATGAAAATGCACACACACACACACACACACACACACATACACATACACACACATATAGAGCAAGCTATACATATTGGATAGATAGACAACAATTATCAGTGGGAAGACACTAGAATTAAGAAAGGTTGGGGAAGACTTCTGTAGAAGTTAGGATTTTACCTGGGATTTAAAGGAAGCCAGTGAGGTCAGTAGTGTCATAAGACTAACAAGCTAGGAAGGTGCTCGGTATGTAGGGCTTTAAATACCAAAGAGGGCATTTTGTTTTTGCTTTTGGAGACAAAGGGAAGCCACTGGAATTTATTGAGGAAAGGGTGACATGATTTGACCTGTTTTAGGAAACTCGTTTTAGTGGTCAAATAGAGGGTGGAGTGGAAAGGAAAGAGACGTGAGACTGGCAGACCCATGAGCAGGCTATTACAATAATCAAGACATAATGTATTAGGGTCTATACTAGAATAGTGGTAGTTTCAGAGAAGATAGGGAGTATTAGAGAAAGGTTACAAAGCTGAAACTGAGAGGACTCAGCAACAACTTGGATTTGGAGGGGTTGTGGTGGTGGTACTAAGAGATAGAGAGGAATCCAAGACCACTCCTACCTAGGTTGTGAGTCTGATGCACTGAGAAGATGGTGTTACCTTCTATAATAATAGAGAAGGTGGGAGAGGGGGACAGTTTAGGGAGAAAGATAATAAGTTCAGTTTTAGACATAGTGAATTTAAGAAGTTTACTAGGCATCCGATTTGAAATGTCTGAAAGGCAGTTGGAGATATGAGATTGAAGGTCAGCAGAGAGACTGGACAGAAAAGGGAGATTTGAGAATCATCAGTATAGAGATGATAATTAAATCTATGGGATTTGATGAAATCACCAAGTGAAATAATCTTTTTTTTTTTTTTGGTGTTTTATTTTATTTTTAAATTTTATTTTAGTTTGCATCATTCATTTCCACAAGCAAGTGAAATAATCTTGAAGGAGAAGAGAAGAACATCCAGGATAGAAACCTGTGAGACACCAGTGGTTAGAGGGTATGATCTTAAGGACTATTCAGCAAAGGAGACAGAAAAGGTCATTAGGATTTGTTCATTCTGGTAACATTCTGACTTCCTTCAATTGACATTGTTTTGGCTTGCTCTTTTGACCTTTCTTCAACCTTGTTATTCTCCTGGGCTTTTATTCTATCAATGTCCTATTTAAAATGTGTTGGCCAGAACTGAACACCATATTTCCTATGAGCATGATTAGGACAAAGAATTGTTGGATCACTGCCCATTTAGTTCTTGACATTATGCTTCTCAAGGCAACCTTTTCTTTCATTCCCTTTTTTGGTTGCTGTATCACAATGTTGACTCACGTGGGACTTTACAAACCATCAAAAATTGCAGAACATTTTCAGAAAAAATAGTTATGTAGTCACAGTTCTCCCATCTTGTACTTGTGAAGTGAATTTTTTGAGTCCAAGTACAGGACTTTGAATTTTTTCAGATTCTCATTCTGCCAAAAGATATGTTATCTATCATTCCCGTTTTTTTTTTTTTTTTTTCTGAAAAATCTGATAAATGTAACATGCCATTTTGGTCTTTATCCAAGTCACTGATAGAAATATTAAACAGCTCAAGGACAACTACAGATCTTTTGGGCACACCACTGGAGACTTTCTTCCAGGTTGACATCAATCTGTTAGTCAGCACTTTTAATTTCTATTTTTTTTCACCATTTCTGAATCTTTCTAATTGTATAACTGATCAGTTATCTCTCTCCATCCTGTCAACAAAAATATATTAAAATTTTGTCAATGTTTTGCACAAATATAGGTACAGTTTGCCCTTAGTTTTCCTCCCCACCAGTCTAGTTATTTATTCATTCATTTATTTGTTCATCTATCTCTCTATCCATGCATCCATTCATTCATTCACTTATTTATTTATTTATTCACTTCATTCATTCATTTATTTATTTTACTTTTAAGACCAGGAAATAAAATTAATCCAATGTGACCTATTTCTAATGAAGTCATTCCTGCCTATAAGGTTTCCCAATTCTTTTTCTAGGTGTAATCCTTTTGTAATGTGATATTGGCTTGTCAACCCAGGTCTGACCAAGAAGATTAGGGGCTAAGGATAGATGGCTACTGGTTTCAGGTATATTTCTCTCAGTGTTCTCTTCATTTACTCTCCAGAGAATTTTGCCCAAAAGTGAGTTGATAGGACTCATTAGCTAATCCTTTTCATTCTTTTGACTTCAAAGAAAGAGAAACAAAGAGTGATAGCCACACAGAGCAGGGAGAAGGGAAGTATCTGGAGGTGTAGACACCCTAGAGGACTGTTGGAGCTGCACACAGAGCCTGAGGATTTAAAAAAAAATTCTTCTCTTGAAAAGACAGGTGAGCATTTCTTAGTCTTATGTTTCCCTCTTAGGCACCAAGAAAGGCTTATCTTTGTTCTTATAAGTATGTTAAACTTGGTGTATTTGAATGCTTACTTTGTCTCTGAATCCAACAAACGTGTTAAAACCTGTTAACCACTTACTTCTAGAGGATACAGGTGATTCTAGTCCCAGGAAGGGAGAGAGATGTATCTAAAATTGCAGTATTTTCTAAAGCTCAATCTCTGACTTATTTGGCTGGGAGCTCAATAATAAGAGAGTTGTATGTTTGATACAATTTGATGGACTGGCACTAACTCAGGGCTTTTACCATTTTTTTCTTGGGCTTGGTTTGAGGAAAACAGGTACTCCTAAAGGGCTGTGTCCAAAGGAATGTCTGGATAGAAAGTCATACAGAAGGGGAAGAGCAACTCAGAATACAAAAAGGCAGGGGATGGTTAAGACTGGCCTCCTACCCTGCTTGTTCACCAACTCGGCAAAGCATCACAGCCCATGAAAGACCTTTAATAACATATTCTAGAACTAGGTCAGGATTCAGAGTCAGGTCTAGTGGCCTGTGGTTTGCAGATTCCATTCTCTTCCCTCTTTTAGTAAATGTTTTTGTTTTGTTTTTTTTTGGAGGGGGGAAGGCAGGGCAATTGGGATTAAGTGACTTGCCCAAGGTCACATGGCTAGTAAGTGTTAAGTGTCTAAGGCTGGATTTGAACTCAGGTCTTCCTGACTCCAGGGCCAGTGCTCTATTCACTGCACCACCTAGCTGCCCTCCTCTTTTAGTAAATGGAGGAATAATGTTCTTTGCTTATAATCTTGCAGTACCTATTACATTGTCTACAGCTTTTCAAAATGATCTTTGAACTAGAATGACTGTATAATAAATGGAAACCCAAGATGAATATAGAAGTAAAGATACATCATTTTCTTTGGAAAAGAAAAAAAGGGAAAATAACTGGGAGTTCTTCTTTATCTTGGACTTGTTGTCATTGACCTATCCAGCTCTGAGCAGTTCTCCCATCCTTTCTTTGTTCCTCTTATTTCTCTTAATTTGGCTAAATTTAGCTCTCAATTTAGCAATGTTGTGATGATTGCTGAGTTCCCTGTGCCTTGAATTCAGCCTCTTTAGTAATGTTCTTTTACCACTTCATGAAAATCTTTTCTCCTTGTTTCTTTAGAATTTCACTCTTGAGGACTTCAAACTTCTTCTGGGCTGAATTCTTCCATAAAAATTTGGTCTGTTAGATCCTACTTGTCTTTTCCTAGAATCATTTGGAATTAAGTCTACATAAATCTAGGGCAAATATCATACCATGCCTTACTTTCTTCTCCCTCTCTACCAGAACTTAAGTTGAAGTGATCACTTTGCCCCAAAAGTTTAATTATTGTATCCTGGCAACCAATTTCTCTTCATTGGTGAGAGTTGGATTTAAAAGAGCAATCAGCTTTTTAGTTTGCCTTGTCTTAAGCATCAAATGGGAGAGGGGGAAACTTCTGGGAGCCAAGATGGTACAGTAAACAGCAAATCGTTGTAACTCTCCCATATTCACCATCAAATAACCATAAACTAGCACCTTATGAAAAATCCTGGAACAGTAGAAGCAGCAAAAAGATGGGGTAAAACAATCGTTTAGCCCAAGAAAAGAAATGAGAGGGATGCAAGAGAATTAAGGAAAAAGAGCAACTACTTGGAAAACTAAAAGTATAATTGGCCAAATGGAAAAGGAAGTACGAAAGTTAACTGAAGAATACAATTCCTAAAAAAGTAGAATGGGGCAAGTGGAAGCTAATCAATCTGAGACATCAACAATCAATCAAATTCAAAAGAATAAATAAAAGGAAGAAAATGTAATATACCTCATGGGGAAAAAAAAAAAAAAACAACTGACCTGGACAATAGATCCAGGAGAGACAGTATTAGAATCATTGGACTACCTGAAAGCCATAATCAAAAGGAGCACCTGGACAGAAACTTTCAAGAAATTATCAAGGAAAACTTCTCTCATATCTATAACGAGAGAGCAAAATAAGCATTGAAAGAACAAACTAAACACCTCAGGAAAGAGATCCCAAGACAAAAATTCCAAGGAACATTACAGGCAAATTACAGAAACAATCAGGTCAAGCAAAAAATACTGCAAGTGGCTAGAAAGAAACAATTCAAATATCAGGGAGCTACAATCAGGATTACACAGGTCTTAGCAGCTGCAACATTGAAGTATCAAAGGTCATGGAACATAATGTTCTGGAAGGCAAAGGAGCTAGGACTACCACCAAGAAAACTACTATCTGGAGAAATTAAGAACTGAACAAAAATTTTGATCTCCAATATTACTATTCAAGAGAAGCCTAAAAAGGCAAAAAGGGAAAAGAAAACACAAGGGATTCAATGGATCCAAACTGTTTATATCCCTACATGGAAAAACAATAATTGTAATTCTTTAGAATTGAGCCACTAATAGTAAAGCTAGAAGGAATATACATAGAGGGCATGGATATAAGGTGAATTTGAGGGACTGACATAAAAAAATAACTAAGGGATGAGAAAGAGGAGTATACTGGTTGCAGAAGAAAGGGAGAAGTAGGATAGGGGAAATTATTTCACATGAAGAGGCAAAAAAAGTCCTATTACAATGGAGGGGAAGATGGCAGGGTGTGTGAAGGGCATCACTTGAAACTTACTTTCATCAGTAGTGACTCAAAGAGGGAATAATATACACAATCAGTCTAATAGACTAGAAATAGAAAGAATATATATATATATATATATATATATATAAATCTATGTTACCCTCAGAAAAGTAGGAGGGAAGGAGATTAAGGGGGGGGCTGACAGAAGAGAGGGCAGATCAGGGAAAGTGGTATATAGACACAAAATACTACTAAGGAGGATAAAAGGGTGAAAGGAGAGAACAGACAAACAGGAGGAAAAATAGGATAGAAAGAAATACGTAGCAATCAGAATTGTGAATATGAAAGGGATGAACTCTTTCATAAATGGAAGTAGATAGTAGAGTTGATAAAAAGCCAGAATCCTACAATATGTTGTTTACAAGAAAAACACCTGAATCAGAGAGACATACACATAGTAAAGGTAAGGGGGTGGAGCATAATCTATTATGCTTCAACTGAAGTAAAAAAAAAAAAAGCAAGGGTGGCAATTCTGACCTCAGAAGAAGCAAAAACAAGAATAGGCCTAATTAAAAGAGATAAGGAAGGAAACTACACCTTGCTAAAAGGTACCATAGACAATGAAGTAATATCAATACTAAACATACTTGCACAAAGTGGTATAGCATCAAAATTCTTAAAGGAGATGTGAGTTCCAAGTTTATGACCAAACAGTATAATAGAGAGCATTCTAAAATGTAAAACAGATAATTTTTGATTATATTGAATTTTCAAAAATGCGTAAACTAAACCAATGCAACTAAGATTAGAAAGAAAACAGAAAACTGGGAAATAATCTTTACAGCAAGTGTCTCTGATAAAGCCTTCATTTCTCAAATATATAGAGAACTAAAGCAAATTTATAATATAAGCCATTCCTTAACTGATAAATGGTTAAAGGAAACAGGCAGTTTTCAGATTAAGAAATCAGAGCTATCTATAGGCACATGAAGAAGTCCTTGAAATCACTTTTGATTAGAGAAATGCACATTAAAACAATTCTGAGGTACTACCTCACATCTATCAGATTGGCTAATATGATAAAAATGGAAAATGATAAATGTAGCAAAGGATGTGGGGAAATTGGGACACTAACGCACTGTTGGTGGAGTTATGGACAGATCCAACCACTCTGGAGAGTAATTTGGGACTATGCCCAAAGGGCAACCAAACTGTTCTACCCTGTGATCCTGCAATACCACTACCAGGTCTGTAGCCCAAAGAAATTAAAAAAAAAAAAAAAAAGGGAAAAGGACCTACACATGCAAATATATTTATAACACCCCTTTCATGGTGGCAAAATATTGGAAATTGAGGAGATGCTCATCAATTGAGGAATGGTTTAATAAGCTGTGGCATATGAATGTAATGGAATAATATTGTGCATTAAGAAATGATGACTAGGCAGATTTCAGAAAACCTGGAAAGACTCGTACAAACTGATACAAAGAGGAAATGAACAGAGTCAGGAAAACATCATACACAGTATCAGTGACACTGTGATGATCAACTGTGAACGACTCAGCTCTTCTCAGCAACACAATGATACTACACAAGTACGAAAGACTCATGAAGACATAACACCCAGATAAATAACTGATTGACTCTGAATGCATATCAAAGCATAATTTTTTTACTTTCTTTATACTTTTTCATGTTTTTTTCTTTTGGATCTGTTTCACAACTGTAACTAATATGGAAATACATTTTATTGTGTTTTACATGATAGCATATGTATAACTTATATCAAATTGCCTACCATTTTAGGAAGAGGGGATGAGTGGGAAAGAGGGAGAAAAATCTGGAATTCAAAATCTTGTAAAAATGAATGCTAAAAATTGTCTTGATGTGTAATTGGGGAAAATAAACTACTATTTAAAGCTTTAAAAAAAAACCATCAAATGATCATTAGGCAAGTGAAGATATAGTTAGCTACTCTGCTTTTCACAGAGAACTCCAACATACACCACCCCCACCCCCATATTTTTTGAAGTCCATCTCCTCCTCTCACTCATTATTTCTCCTTTATGTCTCCTTTCTAGGTTTATCTTCAGAATTTTTTTTTTATCAAGATATCACCTTTACCCTAATGAGTAACTGGAAAAAAATGTTCTTAACAGAAAAAAGTCAGTTTTCAAATATTGTGGCTCAATCACAACTTGTTATAAGAGACATGAGCAGGATTAGAGGAGCTTCATGTATAATTCTTTCACTGATATTATATCCCTATAATACTGCTTTTATTGAATAAGTAACAGGGAAAGCATCAAGTGGGCATTTAATACAAAGGAAAAATACATTTGAATTTAGTAACAGTAAGCTTATTATTAAAGATGTGAATAAACATAATTAAGCTTTAAAAGGGCTCATAATTTTTTAAAATCATCCTCATGGCTTATAAACTCTAAAGAAAATTTTTCTCTTTTGTTTGAACTGGGCTGATTAACCAATTTGGATATGAACAAACTGGTTTTCACAGCTCTCATAACGAATAGAATATTGACTTTGGCAGAGTGATGGAAGACCAGTGGACTTGGTTTAAAATGTCATTTCTGATATTTAATAAGCTGTGTGGTATTGTACAACTTACTCACCTTCTTTGGACTTGAATTTTCTCCATGGGGTAATAGGGAGGGGGTAGGTGCAATTTCTCTGATACAAGAAACTCACAGTTAAAGAAATTCCATTTCCAAATGCAAGTCAGCTCATTCTCTCCAATTTACAGTCTTTGATCAGTGCACTGTTCTCAAAAAAAAAGTGATCTCTAAGCACTAGAGATACTTTAGGGTGTATATGTCTAAACTATATTCAAAATAATAGTAAGACATTGTTTACCTATTAAAATCCCCCCACCCCTTTTCAACTTATTATTAATGTGAGGTGAAATTTCTTCATTTACTTCAACTAAAACATATTCAACAGATTAACTGTAGAAGTAGATAGAAGAGATATTAGAATACTGTTATCTTCTATTGTCATATATTAAAGAGATATGCAAAAATTTATAAAACAAAGTCACTCCTCACTATTTTTTTCTTTTGAAAAATGTGTTTTTTAAAAAATAAATGTTATTTTAACATGGAATGAGTTTATTACTGTCATTTTAAATGAATCAAGATTTAAAATTTATTTTAATTTCTTATATAGTAAATATCAATAAATATAAAATATGTAAACAAAAGCTCTTCAGGGTCTTTAATAATTTTTAAGATTATAAAGGGGTTCTGAAACCAAAAAGTTTGGAAACTACTGCCTTGGAAAATTGTCCAGTGCATTGAGAGGTTACATGATTGGCCCAGGGTCACACAATTACTGTGTGTTGGGTGTTCTCAGTATTTAAGCCACTTTCTAGCCACTATTCCATGTTGCCTAACTACAGTTTAATAAAGGGTATTTTGTGCTACTTAACTATATGAGATGCTGTGAAGATAGGAGGTTTGGTCACAAGGCATCTTTACAGTAATATAGCATGCATCTTTACCAGTGTGGAAAAGCATTCTAAGGATTGTATTGACAAACACCCTAGCATATCCAGGGTGGCCTGCTAGCACAAGTTGTTTGATCTGCTTTGCTAGAGAAAAGATAACTTTTAAAGGGGTCAACAATTTTACTTTAATTACAGATAAATAGAAAATAAAAGCAGATAAATTAGCAGAGATTCAACAGACAGGGCTCCTAATATCTGAACAAAGTAATACAACCACCTACATATACCACCAGATTGGGAGAGCACAAACCTCTGAGTAGTCAAGGGGGTTCTTAACAAATGGTTACTCAGAGTCTCATCCAGGGAATCAAAGGTCCTTCTCATAAGCGAATGGCCAAAGCAAAATCCCAACCTCCCAGTACATATAGTTTTCAACTAATAGGCTCAGGGTCAGAAGGCATCACAACACTAGTGCCTTAGAGCTTAGTAGCAAACAAGCAAGTCTCCCTGTAAGCAAGTTCCTCCTCCAATGGGCTCTATGTGACTCAAGATATATCACAGTTGTGAAAGCAGCAACACATCCATGACTGACATACTTGTGTACCTTTAGACCTGAGAACACGGCTCCTGTTCCAAGGGAAAAGAGGACACGTGGTCACATGGGCCTATTAATGGATGGGGAAGATCTTCATATTCCATTAACATTACAGGCATCTTGTATAGAATTATTAATCCCCATAAAATCTTAGTTCAAAGAGGGCTGTATGGTATTGGGCTTTTTTTTTTTTTTGGAGGGAGGAAGGCAGGGCTTTTGGGGTTAAGTGACTTGCCCAAGGTCACACAGCTAGTAAGTGTTAAGTATCTGAGGCTGGATTTGAACTTGGATCCTTCTGACTCCAGGGCCAGTGCTCTATTCACTGTACCACCTAGCTACTCCTGTATGGTATTGTTAAAAGAGCAATGCATTTGGTGTCAGAGGAGTGGGGGGTTGAATGTCATTTCTGTGGCTTATTTCAGTCATTGGGAAAAAAAGTTCTTTGTAAACCTTAAAGTACTATAGGTATTTATGTTATTATTACTACTGTGTGACCTTGGGCAAGTCACTGCCCTTCATTGAGCTTCAGTTGCCTCCTTTGTGAAATGAGGGAGCTGGACTAGATTAATTCTAAGGTACATTTTGGTTCTAAATACAATGATTCTATTTCCCCATTGTGAAATGGAAAGGTCAATATCTAATCTCTCTCTGTCTCTCTGTTTCTTTCTCTGTCTCTCTGTTTCTCTCTCTCTCTCTCTCTCTCTCTCTCACTTTCTTGCAAAAATTTGGAATATAGATATGAAGTAACTCTATAGGTAAGGCATCACACAGCTCTATTTTTTAGCTTCCCACTGTGCAGAGTCCATTTAATCACTAATCAAAGTTTCCTGGGGGTTCAATTCCAGGTCAATCAAGATTTCTTTATATATCCCGAGGCTTGATCTAAGAGTGTCAGATAGAAAATAAGAAATTGAGGAGAGGCCAGAAAATGAGGATAAATGGAGATGAAAATAGCTGCCCATAGGGTAGTTGACTATGATATATATTAAAACACAATGGAAAATATGAGATGAAAGAGCAGTGAAATAATTTAAAATTTGTTATACTTCACATTTTAGCATACATTTATAAAGAATGACAAAAGTATTATCATTAAAAAAAATCTCATAAAACATTTGCCATCATGTAAGTAATGTGTACGTTATGCATGTGTATTTTATATATGTATAGTGTGTGTGTGTACAGGTCACAGGTCTCCCCTCCCCCCCCCCCCAGGAGATTAAATGAATTAGTCCTTCATAGATGTAGTATCATTTAAAACTTTTTAGGCTACTGTCAACACATGTATTACAGTACACACACACACACACACACACACACCCCATATATATATAAAATACACATGCATAACATAAGTAATGTTATGAAAGTGACTTTGATCCAGAAATCCTCGGCTAACCATATACCTCAAAGGAAGTAAATGATAAAAATAAAAGTCTTATATACAATGACATGTTAAATGTAGCACTTTTGGAGTAGCAAAAGACTGGAAACAAAATCAATGCTCATCAATTAATAAATGGCCAAGCAACAATGTAATGTAATTAATGTAATGGAAAATTACTGTCCTGCAAAAAAAAAAATGTTGAATGTGATGAATATAGAGAAGCCTGGGAAAATGTACATGAATTGATAAAGTGACATCAGCAAAACTAGAAATACATATATTTAATATCTATATGTATACACACATATACATACATATTATATGTATGTATACATATAAATGACTAAAGGAATATAAATAGAACCACCAAATTAGAATACTGGGAAATTATAATAACCAAGTTTGCCCCAGAGATAACAGATGAGTTACCTTCCTCCACTCTGTTCAGAGATAGGGGATATGGGTGTAAAATACTACATAAAAAATAACACTAGGCAGATGTGTTGTCCAGTTTTTTCTAAACTGGGTTTTCCCCCTTGTTTCATATCATATGTTATAAGAGGTTTGTTTCTGGAAGAAGGAGGAGGGAGGGATATATTAGAAAATATAGGTGATAGGAAATTAAAGATATCAAACATTTTTTAATTTAAAAAATTGGAAAAGGGCCACATGACCAACAGTCACCAGGGCCATAAAGGAAATAGCTCAAAAAGTCTTTCTATGCCTGCCTTCCTCCCCATAGCACACAGAAAACATTTCCCTTCTCCTAATTGTGTATTCCTCTTCCTAGAGTAATAAGGTGGGGATGTGGAGAGACATGAGAAACCACAGGGATATTTTCTTGGTAGTAACTTCCCCCAAAGGAAATCATATCCATATTCCAAAACAATAATTCTACATATTTCTATAGTTTCCATCATAATCATTTTGATAGCATCTCTTTCACCATGCTTCATCTTTCCAAGGCCAATATTCTACAGCATCTGGAGTTTGTACGTCTAAGCCTCAGTTTCACCCCATAGAGGGTTGGGTTGGAGAGCGGAGGTCTGTTATAAATTCTTTAGCATCTCCCTCTGGGTCTTTCTGGGTCTTTGGCCATAGGGCATGGCCAGGAAGCCTACTACAATGCCTCTGGGAAGGTGCACTTTCAGAGCACAGCCACACAACCTCCACAATTTAAAATGTGCTACTGGTATTACAGGGACTTTTCACACTATATTTCCTGTAATACACACATTCACGAGACCATTAGCAGGGCAGGAAGAAGCAGTTCCTTCCTTCATTTGGACAGGAGATTCTAAAGCCACTACTGCCAGCTCCTCAATGTCTGTGAATTCATGAGGGATCCTCATTTAGTTTCTCCTTACCCATCTGAAATAGTTGCTCCTGAGAAATGATGTTACGGTAGAACAGAGCCTAAGTGTCAGTGGACGAGAACCAAGAAAGGACTATTAGTGGCAACTGGATGGTGGCCTTCATGGCTAATGAGAATTCTGCTATCATGTCCCCGCTGGACATCTACCCACTTCCTGCCCCTCTCTTTTCATCTCTCTTTTACATTTTGTCTTTTCTCATTAGAATATAAACTCCTTGAAGGTAGGGATTGTCTTTTTGATTGTATTTTTTAGCTCAACCCAGAGTATGGCAGATAGTAAGACTAGATAAATGCTTGACAAGGGTGGGCAACTTGTGGCCTTGAGACCACATGTGACCCTCTAGGTACTCAAATGTGGCCATTTGAATCCAAATTTCACAGAACTGAGAACGAATTTGTTCTTTGAAGTTTGGATTTAGTCAAATGGCTGCACTTAAGGACCTAGAAGGCCACAAGGGGTC
>JAQQSV010000174.1:31493-99716 GCA_028646515.1 Pseudochirops corinnae
GATGTAAGAAAATGCAAATGGAACTGGCAAATATCCAGCTGGTTACACATATTTATCATACCCACCAATGTCCCTGGTTTAATTTGTAGTCCTGTTTTAACATGGCATTCTCTATAACACTACTTCTGACCTGGCCTATATCAGCACCATAATTCTGTTAGCTCATTCCTAAGAAGGAAAAACTGGAAATTATCTGGGTCCTTTCCCATTGAGGCCACCATTCCTTAGAATCTAAGATGATGTCAGCCAATCACATTCAACTCCAGTTAAAGCCAAACTGAAAAATCATATCTCTTGAGATTAAAAATGAAAGAGAAAGCTTCATGCTATTATTTGTGAATCAGAAAGAAAACTGTAAAAACAAGTGTATTGTAATAATGCAAGAAACAACCTGGCTCATTAACTCATCCTTGCACATGATGCTCAACTTCCTTCTCTTTGCATTGCACAGGTTATCTAGCCCCCATGTTTGAAATGTACTATTTCCTCATTTTTGCCTCTCAGACTTTTCGTCTTTCTTCAAAGTTCAGATCTGTTGCCCTGAGTTCTGTTAAAACTTCTCCAGTTTCCCCAGTTGATACATGTTTTCTCCATAAATCATTTTGAATATACTTAACCGTGACTACATTGTATGCCCTTCTAAGACATTAGCTCCTTGATGGCAAGGGCATTTTTTATTTTTCTAGTAGAATTTTCACCGTGCACTGTATGTAGTAGGTGCTTGGTTCATGTTTGTTGAACTGAATTAGAAATGACTTGTTGAAAAGGAAGAAGTATGGTATAGTGTCATCCAAAAAGTACTAAACTGGGCATCAGTCTTGGGGCAGCTAATTAGCACTGTGGATAGGATGTTGGATCGGGAGTTAGGGAGTTCAAATCTGCCTTAAGACACATCTTAGCTGTGGATCACTTAATCTGTTTGCCTCAGTTTCCTCATCTCAAAATAAGGATAATGATAACACCTTGCAGAGTTGTGAGGATCAAATTATATAACTTTGGAAAAGCACTTAGCACAGTGCTTAGAATTAGAAAGTTTCATCTTCTTCAAATTTAGCCTCGGACACTTACTAGCTATGTGACCATGGACAAGTCACTTAACTCTATTTGTCTCAGATTCCTCATCTGTAAAATGAGCTAGAAAACGAAATGACAAACCACTCCAGTTATCTTTGCCAAGAGAACTTCAAATGGGCTCATGAAAAGTCGGATACAACTGAAATGACTCAACAAGATGACATTAAATAGGTGCTATATAAATGATTGTTCCATTCTCTCCTTCCCCTCTTTCTCATGTGGCTGTGGCAATTAAACTACTTCATAAACTTTAGAGAGCTATGAAATAAAAGTTATTATTAATAAATTGGAGATTTTTTTTTTTTTGGTAAGAGGTAGAATAGTAGAGGATAGCTCTGGAGTCAGGAAGACCTAAACTTAAATCTTACCTCTGGCACATATTGGCTATATATAAATGGGCGAAACACTTGTTGCTAGAGCAACTTTTCAAGAGTATAGATTACGGATGAGTTGCTCATCTGTATCACTGGATGAAGGTTTCACAACCAGAATTTCTTATGTGGATGTAATCATGGAATCTGGACAGAAAGAAATTATACATACATGCACATACATATGTGCATATGCATATACACATATAAAATGCATTACTGGATCCATAAATATTTGTTGCATGGTATAACAGCAAGAGACTCAAATAAGGGAACTAATCACCTAAGTTCAAATTCCAATTCTGTCACTTAGTAAATTAAGACTTGGTACAAGGAAATTTATCTCACTGAACATCAGTTTCCTCATGTATAAAATGGGAATATGAAAGTTTATGCTACTTACCTACACATCTTACAGGGTTATTTTGAAGATCACCGAAACACATAATATTTTGTAACCAACATAACACAGTGGAAAGATTCCAGATATGGGGAGACTTGAGTTTGAGCCTTTGTTTTGATACTGAACACTTGAAGAGCCTGGGGAAATCACTGAGCTTTAGGTTCCTCATCCATATGATGGGAAACTATAGGATTTCGAGCTCAAACTGTCCCTGGAAAGATGGCTAGACCCATCATTCTATAAATGTGGAAACTGATACCCAGATAACTCTTGCACTGCCTACATTGCAAAGCTGTGGTTTGCAGAGAACTTCATAAACAATAAAGTGCTGTAGAAAAATAACCAAACTATTAAATCATTATATAAATGTAAGCTATTATTATTAGATGGTTTTTCTGAAATATCCACATCCCAAGGTAGCAACCAATTTATTCTCAGGTCAAAAAATGCTGACTAACATTAAGAGCTGCTGAGTAGTTTGACTTTTTTATTTTTTATTGGAGGTCAATGAGCCCCAATAGCCCAATGCTTTCTTCAGCAGAAAACAAAATAGCTCACAGAGAAATAAAGGTTATATGATGAAAAGAAGGAGAAAAAAAGGAGTGACAGAAAAAGAAAATGTATAGACCCTTAAAAAATTCCCTAAATGGCTGGCCCAAATAAATAGGGTGATTCATAATAACACAGGGCATTCAACATCAAGGCTCAAAATTATTTACCAGTAACAAATGGTCCCATTCTTATAAGCACTTCCATGTTTACAAAGAACTTTCTCTTCAATAACTTTGCAAAGTGCACTTCACATATTATCTTCATCAAATAGCTGAGGAAATCTGAGTCACAGAAGGAATAAAATAGCAAAGCCAAGACTTAAATTCAGGACTACTGACTTCAAAGCTAGTGTAGTGTTACCTAGAGTAAACTACTTTTCTTTGGTCTTCCTAGGATGGAAAATGGAGAATCTGGAAAAATCTTTGAATAGTCTGGGAGGACAGCAGTGTTAGCTACCCCATTTCCTATGAATAAAGGTATAGATGTTGAAGTAATGAGGACAGAGGAAGTGAAGAAAGAGGGAGGGAGGCAGGGAAAGAGGGGGAGAGAGAGAGAAAGACAGAGAGAGAGAGAGAGAACTTGAGAGAAAAAGAACTTACAGAGAGAGAGAGATCATGAGAGACAGAGACACACACACACACACAGTGAGAAACAGAGAGGAGGGAGGGAGGGAGACAGGAAGAAAAAGAGAATGGGAAAAGACAAAGGGGAATGGATTTATTCAAGAATTATTTTTGAACATTATATGTTGGTAGTTTTCTAAACTGTTTAGTTTATAATAGTATATAATTATAATAGGATAATGAAAGCACACTGGCCTGGGAATCAGGAGATCTGGAATCTTATCCCATTTCTGCCTTCTACTAGTTGTGTAACCTTGAGAAAATTTGTTCCCTTCTCTGGACCTCAATTTCCTTATCTAAAAATAAGAGGGTAGGACTGATTTTCTCTAAATTCCATCCAAGCTGACATTCTATGATTCAAACTACGTACAAACAACTTCATAGTGACTCTGTCCTTTGATGTAGAATCCAGATTAAGAGGCCCTATAAGAAAACTGTCATCTAGCCTTCTCTTGAAGATCTTTAGTGAAGAGAAACCTACTGTTGTTTAAAGAAGCATATTCCATTTTTGAATAGTTCTAATTATTAGAGCTATTATGTTAAATGAGCTGGAGAAGGAAATGGCAACCCATTCTAGTATCTTTGCCAAGAAAACCCCAAATGGGGTCACAAAGAGTTGGATATGACCAGACAACAACAATTTTTTGTTTTTTAGGAAATTCTCACTTTCATCAAAACTAAATTTACCTCCCTGTAAATTCAAGTTATTGTTTTTAGTTCTGTGATCTTGGATCAAGCCAGGTAAGTCTAATCCCACTTTCAAATTTGAGTCCTTTAAATCTTTGAAGATAACTCTCTGTTCCCTAATATGTTTTTTTTTCTTTTCCTTTACTTTTGGTTCTTTTTTTTTTTGGTGGTGGTGGTGAAACATTCCCAGTTCTTTCAGTTCAGCCTCCTGTGACATTATTTCTAATTCCTTTGCCAGTCTGGTTGTCATCTTCTGAAAGCCTTCTAGTTTGCTAATGTCCTTTCAAAATTGTGGTGTCCAGAATTGGCCACAGTACTCCAGGTAAACATGGCCTGACTGGGAAAGAGTACTGAAGGATGATCACCTTCCTTATTGTTGACATAGTTTTTCTCTCAAATGAACCTATGATCACTTGGGCAGTTTTGTGTTTCTGTGTCAGTGTTAATTCATGGTAAGTTTTCAGTCTGCTAAACCTACCCATTTCCTAGCAACTTCAGGATTTTCTTCAAATTAACTGTAAACCACACTTATGTTTTACATGTTTTGATACAAGCCCCTTAGCAAAGAATGTATGTTTGTCTTCATACTGAGATTTCTAGAAAATCTTGTGCTGGAGTGGTTGGAAGGAGAGAAATGGTGGTGATAGCCATCTTGGAGAGCTACCAGATCAAACTTCCAAAGGCTAGATTCCAACATTTTAAATTACTCCACTTCTCTTCCAAGATCTACCCTTAAATTCTGATCTACTTTATACTAAGCCAACATTAAATGTGGGCCAGTGATTAGTTGTTTCTCATTGTAATATAGAGGTGATGTTTCTTAAAGGTATGCCACAAGCTCCAGTGGAGCCTACCAATACTTTGAGGGCTGTTCTGAAGATAAACTATATGTCTATCATCTGAGGACCAGTCTAGCTAAGTTCAGACAGATTCATTACCAGAATGAACAGAAGTTGAAGAGTTTTTTGGCTTTGACTTATCAAACCCATTGACTATGACACAGAAAGAATGCTAGCCAGAGTATGCATGTTGACAAGATCAGAACTTCAAAATATTAAAGAAATATCCCAGAATCACATAATACTAAGGTAGAAAAGAACATAGAGAGTATTTCATCCAAATCCTTCATTTTATAAGTGAAGACATTAAGATCTGGCATTCAAATATCAGTCTTCTGACTCTAAGATGTGGTACTCTTTCATGGTAGCCACATTTCAAACTGTCAGGCAATCCATGTCTTGTAATAGAAATACCCCAAATAGCAGGCAAGTATCACACAAAAAAGAATTGGTATGTTTTCCTCTTGCCATGTGACATTTAATTAAATGCTTGCTTTGAGACTTGGTATTCAATGTGAATATAAAACATTTCGAATCCTGTAATATTTAGGTTTTGTTGCAGGAACCAAGCAGTTAATTGCATTCTATTTTCTGTCTCCCACCTTCCAGGTTTAAGAAAGATTAAAACACTAAATTCAGTTAGAAATTTGGAATGTGTAGGTAGGAATCTAATTTTTAGTGTTATCAAGTAAAACAGCACAAATCAGCCCTCATTATGCCATTTCTTCTCAGGGGAAAAGTAGAAGCAGGAAATATCTTTAATATCAAGAGAACTATGACCACTGTGGTTTAAACCATTCCTGGGGCTCTCTGAGCTGACTTGGTACCTAATGAGAATATTCACCCCAGGGGACATTAGAAAGTGAAGTAATTCATCATAAAAAATTGTTTAGGTAAATGCCAGATTATTTGTTGTCTATGGTGTTTGGATTTAAGTATGAGGAACATGCAATGTTTATCCCTGACTTTAATTACTGGAGGAACATTTAGGGAAGGGTATATACTGTAGTCTTATTGGTAAATTGTGGCTTTTCCTCAACAATGGAATTCCACAGTAGGGCTTAAAATCAGAGACTTTTCTCAAAGAGTGATGATTTATTTCTAGATAATTTGCTGGGAAAGCATAAATTGTACCTTACGCTGTGTGTTGCTTGATGCTAGTGGAACCACCTTCAAATGGCAGAACACTCAAGGGAATAGGCATTTACACAGTTAGGAGAAGTAAAGAGCAAACATAAAACAAAACACAACACAGTTTATTAATGGATGAGCCTGAAGCGATAATACCCTTAAGTAGCTGAGAAAAAACAGAGAACCTGGAGTGGCATAGAGTTGATAATAGCATTTTATGCTGTGATTGTTCTTAATATTTGCAGCATCGTGTATTTCCCTGATGAAAATTGTGCCATAGAAATACAGACTAGTAGACACATGAATGATAAGACATTCCACTATAAGAAATTGAGCTCCAAGTAACTGTGGTCAGCATCAGCATCATTAAAGTCAGAGGGTGCACCTGTTATTTTAGGTATTTTGGGAGGTCTTGAGAGTACAAAAGTGACAATGTTATCCAGTGGAAAGAACCCAGGTTAGAAAGATAGTCCATTCCACTTCTGGTAACTCACTGCCAACTGCTATCCCTAAGCCCTACATCTTCTTTCTGTTCTTCAGGCTACGCATTTCGTGTTTATGCAAACAGTCCTCATATGGCGTGAAGTTAGTGCTGTTCACCATTGTATTTGCCATCCTCTAGACCAGTGGTTCTCAACATTCCTAATGCCACAACCCTTTAATACAGTTCCTCATGTTGTGGTGACCCCCAACCATAAAATTATTTTCGTTGCTACAGCATGACTGTAATTTTGCTACTGTTATGTAAATATCTGATATGCAGGATGTATTTTCATTGTTACAAATTGAACATAACCCACAGGTTGAGAACCTCTGCTGTAGACACTTATTGATGTTTTACCTAAAATGTAGTACTAGAACCGAACATGATACTCCTGACGTAGTGCTCTGACCAGAGCAGATTATAGTAGGGTGGTCAGGGACTTGTTTTTGGAGACTAAGACTCTCAATGAAGCCTAAGATCATGTTACATTTACTGGCTTCCATATCATGAGAATGTCAAGTCATATTGAGCTTGCCATCAGTGTAGGTAGGCTCCAAGGACAGGCTAGCAGGAAAGGTATACACACCTATTCTGGTCCTTGAGAGACAGCTAAGTGGTGCAATGGATAGGGTGCTGGGTCTGGAGTCAGTAAGACTCATCTTCCTGGGTTTAAATCTTACCCCAGATACTTACTATTTATGTGTCCCTTAGGCAAGTCACTTAACCCTGTTTGCCTCAGTTTCTTCATCTATAAAATGAGTAGGAGTAAGAAATGGTAAACCACTCCAGTATCTTTGCCAAGAAAACCCCAAATGGGGTCACAAAGAGTCAGACATGACTGAAAAATGACTGAATAGTAAAACAAAATCAGGCTCTTAAAGGCTAGATTCTGACATTTTAAATCACTTCCCTTCCCTTGACCTTTGTTTTCTCATTTCTAAAATGAAGTCTAAGGCATTACTTATTCATGGGCATATTGTTTTCATTTTAGCTCGCATCATCTTCTTTCTCATTTTGGTACCTGCCTTTGATTGTTACCTGTTTGCTGCCTGTGGGTATATCTCTCATCTTTATCTCTGGGATATAAAGACTTCAAGGGCAAGAAGCAATTCTTTCATATCCCTATTAGGTGTCTACTACTATCTTATGTAAATACCAGGTGCCAATTACTGAGTTATAAACCAAAAAATGATATGACCCCTTAGAGTCTACAAAGTGCTTTCTTCCCAACAACTCTGTGAGGTCCAAACATTTCGTACCTATTCACAGATGAAGAATATTTGGTTCAAAAGCCTGGGCCTTTACTGCTTTTAAAAACTGACTACAAGCAACCTCTGAATGAAAGACCTGATACTCTCATTAAGGTGATTGGCAATAGTGATGACCTAGTTGTCTCACAGTTCTAATTTCCAAAGGTCAAACAACTAGTTAGTTAGCAGCAAATTGTGAAAGTAGAACTCAGTTCTTCTGACTCCAGATTATGCCACTCTGTCTCTCTCAACAGAATGAATGAATGAATAAATAAGTGAAAGAATGAATGAATGAAAAGTTACTGTAGTGAGAGTACACAGGGTTTGAAGTCAGGTGTAACTTAGGTTCAAATCTTTATTCTGATATTTAATATTTGTATGACTGTGGGTAAAGATCTAGACGGTCTCTTCCTACTTTAAAGTTATGATCCCATGATCCTTAGTAGGAGGGAACTAGAGCCAGCTCAGAGCCAACTGTTAAATTTTTGTTTTGGAAATTGGAAAACTCTATAATAAGGTCTTCATTTATTGTTTTGCTAATTATCTAAATTTAAGCAAATGATGGGAAAATGTGAATAATGAAGATTAAACTTAAAAGTGTATTGTAGGTATATAGGGGTGTGTGTGTGTGTGTGTGTGTGTGTGTGTGTGTGTGTGTGTGTGTGTATTTTTTGGGAGCTGTTGAGCTGTTGTTAAACATTTACCAGAATACTGTGATCCTAAGCTCCTTTACTTGCCTATCTTTCCTCAACTGTAAAATAGGGATAATACTCATGATGCCTACTTTATAGGTTTTGTTGGAAAGAAAGAAATTTTGTAAGTTTTTAAGTGTTATATGAATGTGAATTTTTAAATACATGCTTAATTTGTATTAACAGATGAATGATCTCTAGTAGCATCCTTCATGTCCTTAGAAAAATGTTTGATAGTAAAGATTTAATAAATAATTGTTGAACTGAATAGTTGTCACTGGCAGGGATTAACTCCTTTAATTATGCTTTACAGTCATTTGGCTGTGGGAGGATATAGAATAGGATCATATGTTATGATTTGTAAGAATTTATATATTAGATAAGACTGAAAAAATACAGTGTGTTAAGATTGAGAATTAAAAATCAACCATATTGTCAAAGACCTTAGACAATCTTATTTTTGAGACACCTCATACATAAATCTGGGGATACAACTGGTAATGAATGTTAATTTCAAAACAAAACAAAATACCTCTAACATGATAACTCACAATCTTAGCAAAAGAACGTGAAGTTAAGGGTTACATTTCCTCTTACATGCCATTCTGTAGAGGAAATAATTGGTTTAGATTAAGTTCTATGATAAAGAGGTAGAGACATCAACCTTTATATCAAGGAAAATGAACATATTTGAAACTTAAGGAAAAATTGTAATTGGAAAGATATAAACCCACCGTACCATCTGTCAATTCTAAAGGTCAATAAAAAAAATCTGAAGATTAATCAAATAACTCTTAAGACAACAAACTTCTCAACTTGGGAGCATACAAACAATTGTGAGTGAAGCAAAGACATTTAGGAAATAAGATAGCAAAATAAGGTGTGACATTCAGATCATATCCTGTTCTTAAAATTACCATGACTTCAAAGCTCTTTTAATAATTAGTAACAGGTGGTAAATCTTCCTATTCAGTTTATAAATGAAACCAGTAGCTATAGATGTCATTCATGGAATATTTTTAGAGAATACTTATTGAACTACTACTGTGGGAAAGGGCATGCCATTAAGTATTGATAATAAAAGAAAGCACATGTAACATGCATTCTCTACATCCCTATGAATTAGAACCTACTGAGGAGACAAGGCACATATCATAATATTTCTCAAATTCACACAAGAAAGTGTGAACTTCTAACGCATATGTAAAAAGAATGCAACATAATATAAGGCGGCATATGTTAATTCCCAAATTAGTGGTGGAGATAATAAGTACTACATACATTTAGAGGAGAAAAAGTTCATGATAACGATGATGATAAAGAAGATAGCTAGCTATTACATAATGTTTCAAAGTTTGCAAAATGCTTTATCTACTTTGACTTTAAAACAATCTTTGGAGACAGTAATTTTATAGATGAGGAAATCAAGGGAGATGAGTTAAGTGACTTGCCCAGGGTCACACAACTAGTAAAAGTCAGAGGCAAGTTTTCCTGGCTCCATGTCTAGCAATCTATATACTACATCACCCAGCCCTATTATCTGAGTACCATTTATTTTTAAAAAAGAAAGAAAAGTTTTAACGTCTAAAACTTGAGCTGGGTCTTGAAGAGTCAGATGTAGACAGGTGGTTGCGAGACTGGAGTTCCAGGCAGGGGAAGAAGCTGAACAGTCTAACAAACAGTCTTCTGTTAGTTAAGCCCTTGTTACTAGCCCCCTTAGTTTCGCAAACAGTCTTCTGTTAGTTAAGCCCTTGTTACTGGCCCCCTTAGTTTCACAAACAGTCTTCTGTTAGATAAGCCCTTGTTACTGGCCCCCTTAGTTTCGCAATCTAGCACACCCTGCCGTTTATCTAAGTTTCAGGATGAGCACTCCCCCTCCTCCCCTTGCGAAAACCCCCTAGGCACCCTGCAGATGAAGAATTCTTCCATGACGCAAATGACTTTGTGGTTTTTGCCTTTATAAACCCTGCAATGTAATCCCCGGGGGTCGGACTCCTCTGGCCCGCTGGGGTTATGAGTGCGACCCGATGCATTGGCTCTGAATTAAAACCTCTTGTTTTTTACATCACACTGGTCTCCTACGTTCTGGGGGGGGTCGTGACGGAAGCTCGAAATTGGGGTCTTACAAAGCAAATCACAACTCTTCTATGTTCAAATTTTTTCATTTATAAAATCAGGGGTTTGGGATATCTGACCTCTTAAGTACTCTTAAAGCTATGAACCTAAGGAGAAAAGAGGAAGATTTGGAATTTTCACAGACCAGGGGATTCAGGATACAAGACAGTGGAGCTGGAGTGGAGCAGTCTTTTAAAGAATGGGACACAAAGTTAGTTTTGTAGTAAAATGAGTTGTGGAGAGAAGGAGGTCTAATGGCAATGAGTCTTCAACAGAGGTTTCTGAATTTCAAGAACATTTGCAAAATAGTATCTGTAGTAGATAATTTTTTGAAGGGGAGGTTAGAAGTATAAAAATGGATTAGAGTAGGGGAGAAACTGAATACAAGGAAATCAATTAGGAGGCTACTGAAATAATCTAAGCATAAAAACAATAGAACACTGAACTATGGTGACAGATACGGGAATGGAAAGGAAGAGATGCATGTCAGGGTTATTACAAAAAGAGAGTCCACGAGAGTTGGTGATTGACTGGATGTGGGAAAAACAAAAGGAAACAGAGTTAAGATCCAACAATAACAACAGAAATATCATCACCTCACATTTATAAAGTGCTTTAACGTTTGCAAAATGCTTTTCTCCCTGTTCCGTCAGGCAAATAGTGTAAGCATCATTATCTCTACCTTCTAAATGAAAAACTGAGACCGAGAGATAGCTAAAAAGATTCAGAGGCTACAACCCCAGAGAAGACCTTATAATTGTTCATTCCTTTGGGATTCACAAAGCACTTTCATATTATATGTATTATTTCTTTTGATTCTTATAAATATCTTTAGAAGGACACATCAGGCATTCTTTTTAAATTTTTCACCCTATGAAATTGTAGGTCAGAGTGGTATATGTGCCCTGGCAAAATTATTCCAAAGTTTTTAACTAACCCTAACCTTAAACTAAGAGAATGATGGTGTTTGAAAAGAAGTTGGTGAGAAAGCCTGAAATAAGAGTTTGTTTGGGAGAACACAGGACGAGCTTGACTTTAAGCATTTTGTTGTTGAGTCGTCTCAGTTGTGTCCGACTCTCTGTGACCCCATTTGGGAGTTTTCTTGGCAAAGATACTAGAGTGGTGTACCATTTCCTTCTTCAGCTGATTTTATACATACTGACTTTGAATTAACAATAGGTGATCTATACAGTAATACTTAGATCAGCAGTTCTCAAACTTTTTGATTCCAGGACTACTTTATACTATTAAAAACATTAAAATTATACTGTTGTTTTTGTCTTTTGTTTTCAAAAAGGACCAATGCTATCATGGAGTGATGTCTTGACTTGCATGTGAATTGGAATTAAGGGAGGCAAAATTGGGCCAAGTCATCAGCCCCATTCTCACAGAGTTTTTGAAGTCCAGTGGCAGGACAAAAGTAAAGATGACTGGTGATGGCTTGGAATACAATGGATGTCCTTAGCATCTTCAATATCTGACCAAGATCTAAGCACTCCATAGTGCTTCAGGCACCTTTATGGCCATTGGAACAAATTGTTCTTATCTGATCATTCTGCCTGGGGGGAAGCCTTCACATGTTTAGAATAGACATCCCCCTAACTCATGCACTGGTTTGAGACCTGTTGATTATCCTCAATTACCTTGGTTTAGCCCATCTGAAGAGAAGGTTTTACCACAGTGTGGCCACTGCAGTGCTATAGTTTCTTGGAGTCACAGGTGAGAGTGGGTGTTGGGTAGACACCAAGGGTGGATGAGGAATCATGAAAAAGGGCTTGGCAAGTACACTGGGGGTGCTAGTTTTCCCTAAACACCCCCATATACTACAACACTTTTAATATGAGTTATAGCTACCTGTATCACTTTAAAAATGTAAATATCTTAATGTTATTATAAAAATAACTTTGTCTATGAGGACACCCTGAAAGGGTCTCAGGACACAGAAGGATCTCAAGAACACACTTTGAGAATTACTGGCTTAGATTAATTAATCAACCAACAAACATTTATTGAGAATTTACTATGTATAAGACATTGTACTAGGAATACAAAGGGAAAAAGGGAAAAAAAAAACCCAAGAAACATTTTCTGAGGCTATGTTGTCTTGGAGGAGATTATACATATGAAAATATGCATAAAAATACATAAATAATTGCAAGATAATTTTAGAGGGAGGGGATGGCCCTAGAGGCCAAGGAGATCAGGAAAGTTTTCATGTAGCAGATGAAAATAGGGATTCTAGGAGGGGAAAGTAAGCAGGAAGTACATTTTAGGTATGAGGAAATAATTACTGCAAAAACTTGGACAGGAGTGTCAGTTTGGATGGATTATAGAATGCATGAATGGGACAAATTTGTAGCAACCTGGAAAGTTTGATTGAGACCAAACTGTGAAGGGCTTTGCATTTCAAACAGAACAGTTTGGATTTGATCACAAAGACAGCAATCAACCAATAAACATTTATTAAGTGCTTATTGTGTGCCTAGCACTGTCCTGAGTACCAGGGAGACCAAAAGAGACAGTCCCTGCCCTCAAGAAGCTTACAACCTAATGGGATTTTCAAACTAGGAGCAACTGTAATCTATTGATCATTGGGTTAAATAACATATTGTTGCAGTAGTAGCCTAGTGGATAGAGTGCTGGGACTCGAATCAGGAAAACCCTGAGTTCAAATCTACCTTCAGATACTTGCTAACTATGTAATCCTGGGTAAATCACCTAACCTCTGCCTTACTAGATTTTCTCAACTGCAAAATGGGGTAAAAATAGCCCCTATCTTCTAGGCCTATTGTTAGAATCAGATGGGATAATAATTTAAAGGTGTTTAACAAAGTTTCTGCCACATAGTAAATTTCATAGATGTATTATTATTATTATTATTACTTATTAGACTTAGATTCTCCTCCTGGGACTTCATAATTTTGGAGTACTCTGACTTGTTCAACAAATCTTAAATATTGAATACTTCTGACAACATATTTTAGTTAGGATCAATGAGGAAAGTTTAGATGAGGTTAACCAAAATGGACTGATCTTGAGTTTTTGGTATAGAAGATTCAGTTAAAGTAATCAGGAAATGTTTAACCTGGAGAAGACTTTGGGAAGGGGGAATCAAGATAACAGTCTTCAAGGACTTGAATAGCTACAGGGGGAAGAAAGATAAGATTGTTTTTCTCCTGAATTGCAAACTAGGAATAATGAATGGAAATTGCAGAGACACCTTAGGCCTGAAGTCAGTGAGGAAATATATTACTATATGTACCAAACTGGAGTAGCCTGTCTCCAGAGATAATAATGGGTTTCCCTTCATTGGAGGTCTTCAAAAGGAGTCTGGATAAACACTTGTAGTGTATGTTGTAGTGGATATTTTATTTTTGGTTAGTGTCTGAACTAAATTACCATTAAAATTCTATTCTGAATCTCTGGGATTTTGATTTTATGAAATATTCTGCTGATCAGTCTCATTATTAAGACTGCCAAATGACATTACTTCCATATGTAACCAATATTTCTGCAGTGTCCTTTCATCATCTCTGTAGGAAGCTGAGGGAACCCAGAAGTGCCAGCAGTGGGGAAAATAGAACTGAAACATCAGGGAGAGGCTATGTGTGGGCATCCAGGGGGAGGCATCCATTTCTTCCACTGACCTTGAGAAAGACTTACTAGTTTTCATGTAGGTAGTTACTGTGATCAGGCTGAAACACTGAGATATGGGACTCTGCTTGCCAAGTGAAGGATTGGGACAAATGGTAGCTAACTTTGGCATTGGAGATGGATGAGCCACAGGGTTGCTGCTGTGCTCAACACAAGAGGAGGCGACACAATCAAAGCTCCCTAAATGCACACAACCTGCAAATCCAGATGGTGAAGATCAGTACAGCTGAATTGAAATCTGAACGGCAGGGCCTTTAGCAAAAGGAAATCCTACTGGCTGCTGTAATGAAAGGGCACAAAAACCCATTTGTACCATTTTCCTCTTGATTTCACTTTATAACAACTGAGACCCAGAGAACAGACACCCCTCTATTTATGTTCCCTTTATATGACCTCTAGGAAGATGTTGTCAGAGAGTCTTGGGGGACAAGGTGTATATGTAAAAATGCACTACATTCTTCTTTTTCATTTCTGCAATGTTCAATAAACTTTGTCTTGTGAAGCATGTTAGTTTTTGTTTGTTTCTTTGTTTTGCTTTTGAGGGAAGAGCACATCATTCAGAGACAGATGATTCCAGTTGAGGATGGGGATTCTAGAGAATGATTTTTAAAAGACCACTGTTCAATATTTCATCTCACCACCTGGTTTAAATTTTGAATGCAGCAAGAGCCACCACAAAGGAACCACATAGCTCAGCTTGTGGTCTGTGGGAAGCCAAATAGTCTAGCCATTTATATGCTAATTTCTCACTGGTGGCCAGTGGGAATAGCAGAATCCTTTTCTAGAGGCTGTAGCAGTCACATCTCAGAGAAGAACTGAAAGGGCTACTGGGCTAATAGTTTATGAGGAACATTACTCACCCAAAAATCTCAGTGCACTATCTTTCTGCCTGAATGAGTGAGTGAATGAATGAAGAAAGCATTAATTAGGCAATTGCCATGTGCCAAAGACTGCCACTAAGTGCAAATGATACAAATAAAAGTGACAGCCCCTGATCTCAAGGCCATTTCATTTTAATACCAAGAGTAGGGTTTAGTTGAAGGATGGCAAAGCTCAGAGATTCTTAGGATGCAGTGTCATAGAAGATTTTAAGGCCTAGTGCCATGGAGACTTTAGTAGGAGGGTGGATGATAAGGCCTGGTGCTGCAGACATAGCAGCAGGCCTGCAAAGTCCCGGGTGATGCTGACTGTGGCTGCTTGATACTTGAACTCTTTCTGTTGCAGTATTTTTTCTTCCAATGCTATGGTATCTTGCAGTTCTAGATCTTGGTATTAGTCCTTCATTTTCAAAACTGACCAACAACATCAAGGAATTATGTCTTGACTTGCATATGAATTGTATTTAAGTGAGGAAGAATTGCACAGCATTATCAACCACCTTCTCTCTTACTGAGTCATTGAAGTTTAGTGGTGAGACCAAAGTCAGGATGACTAGCTTGGCCCAGGAAGCAATGTATGATCTTGGCATATTCAGTGTCTTACTAAGTTCTAAGCACTCCACAGTCCCTGCTTCAGCCACCATCATGGCCCTTGGAACAAATTGTTCTTGTCTGCTTCTTTTGCCTGGGGAGAAGTCTTCTCAGTCTTCATGTAGACATCCCCTAACTCATCAACTGGTTTGAGACCTGTTGGAAGCCCTGAATCTGGCTTAGCCCACCTGCTGAGAGGGTTTTACCAAGGTGTGGCTGCTTCACATGCTACAGTTTATGTATACCAGCGGTTCTCAACCTGTGGGTGGGGCGCCTTTGGGGAGTGAACGACTCTTTCACAAGGGTCACAGAGGTTGCCTAAGACCATCAGAAAACACATATTTCTGATGGTCTTAGGAACTGAGACACCACTCCTCTATCCTTCTCCAGGGGGATCCACGCACATGCAGATACACTTACATACAAGTATTAAAGGGTCGAGGCATTAGGAAGGTTGAGAACCACTGATGTATATCAAAATATGTGACAATGGCTTTTGATGAATGGTTTAGAGTTATAGTTAGGGGAAATTTCATGGAAAGGATCTGGACAGGTAAAATTTAGAAGAGCAGAGAGGAGGAAGGAGGGTATTACAATGGGAGATAGAGTTTGAGCAAAGGTTATAGACATGGAAGTTAAAGTGTTACATTTGTACATTATTATAATGTGATTAAATTGACAGGCAATCAATTTTTTTTCCTACTGGCTGTACCAAATATATTATTTCTGCTGGAACCATGAATTCTACATAGGTGTTTTAAAGTAAAGCACCAAACTTGACATCATAATTTAATTAGCAAACTCATTATGTTTAAACACAAATAATCTAACTCAGTAATTGACACTCAGAAATTGATTTCTTTTGAAGTCTAAAATCTGTTAAATGATATCTATGAATTTCATATTTTCAGGGGGAAAGCAGGAGTCAGAAGATACAGTTAAGTAAATATTCCTCTCCAGAAAGAAAGGAAAAGGAAACACTGGTACAGTTAATGTTTTTTACAATCTATCTTTATAAATGATACAAAATTCCCAGATTATAAAATACTTGAGGGCCGAAACTATGATTTCTTTATCTAGTCCTCTAGGATGTAGCTATTGCATTGAATTGGACATAGTAGGAAGAATAATAAATGTTTGGTAAGTGTTGACTAGGGCAGCTAGGTGGCACAGTGGATAAAGTTCTAGACCTGAAAGTTAGGAAGACTCATTTTCTTGAGTTCAAATCTAGCCTCAGACACTTGTTAGCTGTGTGACCTTGGATAAGTCACTTAACCTGTTTCCTCATCTGTAAAATGAGGTGGAAAAGGAAATGGCAAACCATTCTAGTATCTTTGCCAAGAAAATTCCAAATGGGGCCATGGAGAGTCAGACATGACTGAAAAGATCTAATAATAATAACAAAAGTTAAATAAATAACTACAAATGAGAACCAAAAACATCAGAGAAAAGAATCCTCATACTCTTCTACATGAAACAGAACAGCTCAATATTAGGAAACAGTGGAATAGCTACCTCACTTTATAACTATCTGCTATTCTTTGTGTATGTAATCTTTATGAAATTTAAGGGGAAAAAATTGGACTACCTTAAAGCAGTGAACAAATTCCTTTTTTTTTTAAAAAGAATCCCAAACCAAAAGAATAATTGTTTGCATACTTGTATACCTAGGAAAAAGTCTAGCTGAGAAATATCGAACACAATCCTGAACAGGTAATACTAGAAAAATAATGGGATTCAACACTTTTAAAATTAAATTAGGTACACATTTTCTTCTTAGTCATCATTAGTCAAATTCGGTGGCTTAAAAAGAAGAAACTAAAATCATGTACAATTAATAAAAATCTAATTTGGCCCTGTTCTTCCTATGATGAGAATGTTAATTGAAGGACTGGCTTAAGCCCTGGAATAAATTAAGGTACAGAAATAGAAACATTACAACTGGTGCTCTTAACATCACAATCTAATTAAATTAAACTATAATGGTTTTACAGAAATGAATAGCCTTCCTATAATCCAATCTCTTTCTGGGAAATATCCAGAGAGTACATAGCCATAAGGCTTCTGTATAGTTTTTGGCCTCTCTCATTACTTTTTCCTGAACTATGTTTTCTGCCCATCCTCACTTATTCCCACATTTACAGTAGAGTCAACAAATATCAAAATAGACACTTTTAATTTTTGGGTTTTGATAAATGTAAGTATTTCAAGGTTCAAAAATTCAGTTCTTCCAATAACATATCCTCTCGTTGGCAATGAGACAAGGCTTTCATGCTTTTGAACACCAAAAGCCAAGTTAAAGTTTATAGATTGTCTCAAAACTTTGGAACTTTTAGCATTCTTTACCTCTTCCCCCTTTACTGCCATTCTACCACTATCACTGTGAAAATAGAAAAAGCCCACAAAGGACTAATAGTCATTTTGAATTTTCCTTTTTTTCATATGTTACCATGGCCAGGGAATTCGTCAAGAGGCCAAGTCAGTGGTAAGAAACTAATCTCTTCTAAGCTAGACTGGTTCTTGGAAAGCCAGGTCTTGACTAATGGAATCTGAGAAGATTGTAATAGAGGTAAACTGGTATTTTTGTTTGTCTGTTTTGGTTACGGACCTTGAAGGCAGAGTAAAGTTCATCATCATTATTAATATCACCACCCTCACCATCATCATGTAGGTGGCACAGTGGATAGAGTATTGGGTCTGGAGTCAGGAAGATCTGAGTTCAAATCCAGCCTCAGAAACTAGTTCTGTGACCCTGGGCAAATCACTTAACATGTCTACCTCAGTTTCCTCAACTATAAAATAGGGATCATAACAGTGCCTGTCTCACAGGGTTGTTGTGAAATAATATTGGTGAAGAGCTTAACACAGTACAGGGAACATTTAGGCTCTTAAAGCTTGTTTCTTTCCTTCCTTCCCTCCCTCCTTTTTTCTTTCCTCCTTCCTTTTTTTCTCTCATCCTTTTTTCCTTTCTTCCCTCCTTCATTTTCCTCCCTTCTTTCTACTCTCCTCCCTCTCTCTCTCTCTCCCTTCCTCTCTCCTTCCTTCCTTCCTAACAGCAGCTGGCATTTATATAGCACTTTAAGGTTTTCAAAGTACTTTACAAATATTTTATCTTCAAAAAAATCTTGAGATGTGGTGCTATTTTTATCTCCATTTTACATATGATGAAAGTGAAGCACAGAGCTTTTAAATGATTTGCCCAGGGTCACAAAACTTACAAGTGCCTGAGGCTGGATTTGAACTCAGGTCTTCTTGACTCTAGGTTTGGTACTCCATTCAGCACAGCTCCACCTGACTGCAGAGATGGGGAAAGGGAAAAAAAATCCAGAAAGAGGAAATATTCTGAGGAAAGGCACAGATGCTAGAAGGCAGTAGAGGCATAGAAAAGATGAAAGTCAAATTTGACTGGGACACATTTGAGGAAGAGTGGTGGGAAATAAGATAGAAAGATAAAGTCAGAAAGGTACAGATAGCATGTGCAGGGTCTTGAATGCCAAACTGAAAACTCTGAACTGTTTTCAATAGGTCATGAGGAGTCACTAAAAGATTTTTATCAGTGAAATGACAATTAGATTTGTGCACATTTAAGATGAATAGGGAAGACTGAGAAGGTTGTTCTTCAGGTACCTGGGATCATAGCACTGAAACAAGGGAAAAAAAGGACAGAGATTACAGAAATAAGATTGGTAGTTGAAGGAATGGGGGAGGTGAGGGAGAAGAGTCAAAGACTGCACATAGGTTATAGATCTAGAGCTGAAAGGAACCGCAGCGGCCATCATTGTACAGATGAGGAAAATGAGACCTGGGCAGTCATGAACTATAATCCGACTGTCACAATCTCCAATGTCATTTCCTTTTTGAAATTGTTGTGATTGTTTAAAAGGGACAGGATAGTAGCATAAACTTCATTCAAAAAAATCACAATAGCCACAAGAACTCAAAAGAACTTTTAACTAGATGTGATAATGTTAAATTTTGACCATACCAAAAGTTAAAAACAAAGAGTTGATACTAAGAATACTAATTTCTAGATATCTTCATCACATTATATTTAAGTGGTTTTAGGTTTTTTATAAGAAGGAATAAAATTAATCAAAATTATAATTTTATGGGAAAACTTAAACTTGCTAATTAAATTTTAAAAGAGAGAGGAAGAGATGGAGGGAGAGAAGCTGGAAGAGAAGCTGAGGGAGAAACAGAAAAAGAGACAGAGAGAGAGAGAGAGAGAGAGAGAGAGAGACAGCACTATTTCCTGAAATTTTGGAATATATCTCAGATTTATAGTCTTTGAGATTGTGAAATGATAATGTTTTGATGATCAAATCATACTTCAGAGCTATTCCAAGTAAGTATCAGAGGTAAGATTTGAATCCAGTTTCCTTGATTCTAGAGCCAGTATTCTTTCTTCCAAATCCTATTAATTTATAGGTTTCTAACATGCATGATTGAGTGATGCATCTAACAGACAAAGAGAATTTAGGAGGGGTCAGGTTTGAAGGCAAAAAAATACATAATTCCTGTTTTGTACATATTGAATTTAAAGTGTTGCTGAACATCCAGGTTGAGATTTCTTATAAGCATTTAGCAATATGAACACTTGGAACTAAGGAGGAAGATTTATATAAAGTGAAGAAAAAAGATTTAGTAATCTTTCCCTAAAATTAAGATTAAAAGTGAATGAGAATTTGGTTATTCAGAGATACATAAACCTGTTATTACATTATCAACCAGGATCTTAGACAGCTAAAGCGTTTAGTTGGAGCTGAATAAAAAGATAAAAAAGAGTCAAGATAATTAACTTCATTATGAACCTATTAAGAACCTACTAAGGACAAAGTATTTATGTGAGAGGCAGCATGGTAGCTGTGGATGGAGAATTGGGCTGAGTACCAGCATGATAGAAGTACAAGTCCTGTCTCTGACACACAGCAACTGTGATACTGGGTAAATTAATCTCTCCATGGCCTAGTTAACTCCCTATGAAGGACTAAAGTTGCAGATCATTTGCTAATCTGCTTTGGTATGGGGGGGGGAGGGGGATCCATATACCTATGAAATCACAGGTACAGACCAGAAAAGTAAAACAAAAGAAAACAAAAATTGCAGGTCATTGAACAGTCTCAAGGATACAACAACAAAATAAAACAAAATGCCCTCATGTGAGGCAATGGAAATGAAATTCAATCAGAAAATGAATTCAGGTAGAGAAGCTGGACCATGCCAAGTATACACAGAACAAATTTGTTGCCTGGACGCATCAAAATTTGAAAGAATTTGAGGGACTGAATCTCAAGATATCTGAAATGAGGATAGTAGCAACAAGTTTTTTTTTTATATAGAAGAAATATATTTTATTTTTATTTATTTTTATTTTTTTATTAATTGCAACTAGGTTTTTTTTAAAACAAAAATACTGATAATATTTTTAAAAGGCATTTGAGAGGACATTGATAACCATAGATCTATAATCTATTTTCTAATTATTATAAAAATCATGATAAAAATGATATGCAAACATGCTTTCATCAAATTTACATTCTTCATAAGAATTTAGGAAGAGAATAGTAAGTCTTTTGCCAATAAGGTTCTACAGTATAGCCAACTATATCTCTGCAGTCACACACTTTGCTGACAGATGTAGAGAATATCAAAATCCACTGTTCTTCTAAGAATATCTTCTAAAGATTTTTTTATTTACTGGGTAGTAGGTAGAGAAAAAATAGATGTTTAATGGCTTACAACTTTGTAAACTTGAATTTGATAAACATTTTTAAAATGCCTTCAATGTGCAAGGTACTGTGTTAAACACTGTCTACATAAAGATGGAAAATACTGTCGTTCTTATTGACAAGAAATGGGACATAGGCAGCACTTACCTGTGGTGTAAGTGGGGTGTAATAGGGCACAGGAAAATTTGAGGAGGGAGAGGGGGAAAATCAGTTGTGGAAATGAGAGAATATTTCCTGGAAGAGGTGGCATCTGACCTGAATCTTAAAGGGAGAGAAAGATTTCAAGAGGTCAAAATGGGAAGGAAACGAGTTCAAGGTATGAATAAGAGCTTCTGTCAATGTGCTGAGGAAAGAGACAATAAGTGTTCCAATATAGGTGGAATGAAGATTACATGAAGGGGAGTATTATAAAATATACCTTGAAAGCTAGGTTGGAACCAGGTAGGATCCTGAATGCCAGGCTAAAAAATGTATTATTTGTCCTATAAGCATTAGGGAAGCAATAGAAATGTGTGATCATAGGAGCGACATGGTCAGAGCTATGCACAAGGAAGATTATTTTGGCATCTTTGAAAAGGATGGATGAGAGGGCAGAAAAGAAGTCAGGGAGATTATTATATTAAAAATGTAAAATAATCCATGTGAAATGTGATGAAAGCCTAAACAAGGGTAGTAGCAATCTGAATGGAGAGAAAGGAATGGCTTAGTAAGACATTTCTGCAAATAGAATCAAGGGAACTCAACAAGGGACTGAATGTGAATGATTTGGGAGGGGGAAGAAAAAAATGTCTGATATTTTGAGCCAAATGACTAGGAAGATAGTAACTTCTTGTTTTTGTTCTGCTACTAATGCACTGTGTGACCTTTTGTGTCACTTAGCATCTACTTTTTCCAACTCCACTTATGAAGATAAATGAGAAAAGATATAGGTAAGTCCTTGGCAGTAAGGTATATTTGTATGAGGAGTAGAAGGTAAAGCTGATTTTTATTTTAATAAATACAAATATTGGTATCACAAGGAAACACAAACATTTCATTTGAATTTTGTCAAATGTATTCAGTAGTGAAAAACTGCGGATGAGGTGGGGAATGGAAAGTGACATTGAAGTGAGCAGTTTTTATCTGATATAAAGGATGAAGAAATATTCCAATGAGTTTGATGTACTTTTGGAAGGGCAGGAGAATTCTAATGAGTTATGCTTGACAAGATCTTAAGGATCCAGATTCTGCATCAGCTTGGAAGCATTTTTTTTGGGGGAGGGGGAATAGTAATTAAAAAGCCTTCAACACAGATGCCATTGAGCTCAGCTTGACATCTGACAGTGCAAGAATATGGCATCCTAAATATACTGTATATATTTTTGACTTCAGAGGCATGGTGCAGCACTTTCTAAAGGAAGCATGTTTATAAAAGAATGTAAGTAACTTTACAAACAATGAATAAAAATAAATTCCTAAGAGAAAATGCTAACCCTTGTGAAAGGCTAACAAGGCAGTAATAATTATAGATTTGTATACTATGCTAGAAACAAATAATAAAAGCCTTTTTTTAAAGTATGCAAGCCTCACTGGCAGATCTAAATTGTTTCTTGGTGAGTCATATGGACTGGTTACCCCCAAGTCTTATGGACAAGTAATTGGGCTTGCTCTGTTTGGCGATTTGATTTGAGTACAGGGTTGAACTAGATTACCTCTTGAGACCCACCTAAAACTTTATGATTTACAGATCTAAGTTTGGACCAAGATGAGGGGAAGGGTTTATCTATTTCTGGGACTCAGAGAAAGGAGCAATGAAAAAGGTCAACATTTGTTAAAACAATTTATTTATAACATTTATGTAAATGTTGTCTTTCCTATTAGACTTTATGCTTCTTGAGGGCAAATATGGCTTCATTTTTCCCTTTGCATTGCTAGGGAAGGGTACATAGTTGTCGCTTAGTAAATGATTGCTAATTCACAAAACCATAGGGCAGTGCACTGGGAAGCAGCCTCAGAGTCAGGAAGACATGGGATTAAGTCCCGCTGTTGACATTCAGTTTGTGTGATCCTGAGCAATTCACTTAACCTCTTGGTATGCCCAGGCAACTCTAAGTCAATAAATTGCAGAGCAGGACCAGTCTGAATTGATAGAGGGAATTTCCCCACTGAGAGCTGCCCATACTAGTGATATCACACATCTTGAAAAAAAAAAAGTAGTTAGGAATTCCCTCAACATAAGAATAAGTTGAATTAATTTGTTCAAGAAATATTTACAAAATATCTAATGTATTTGGGTCACTACTAGGTTTCTAGGAGCTGAGAGAGATATGTAATATGCGTAGTAGGTCACATCTGTACAATACTTCCATTGAAACACTGGCATATCAATTAATAAACAAATACTTCTATGTGGCTAGCACTGCCCTAAGTGCTGGGGATACAAATTCAAAGAACTAAATAATCCAATCTCATCAAGAGCTTACATTTTAATTGGATAGACAGTGAGTATGCATAAAAATCATATGGCATAAATATGAAATTCAAAAATACAAATATGTACAAAATATTTAAATACAAGGCAGTTTTGGAGGATGGGCACTAGTAGTTGGGCGGGGGGGGAATCAGGAAAGGCTTCATGAAGAAAATGGAGCTGCATCTTAAGAAAGAAGAACCACAGGAGGGGAAGGAGCAAGCATTTAAAAGAGATTATTACTATGTGCTAGGTGCTACATGAAGTAATGTTTTTTACAAATATTATCTTCTTTATAACAACCCTCTGAAGTATTTATGGTTATTATTCCCATTTTACAGTTGAGGAAACTGAGGCAGATAGCAATTACAGGACTTAGAGTTAAATAGCTAGCAAATGGTTGAGGCTAGATTTGAACTCAGGTTTTCCTGATTCTAGGCGGGGCCCTGCTATTCACTGTGATACTTACCTGCCTCAAAGGCATGAGGCAGAGGTAAGAAGGGACTGCATTTCAGATGGGGAGAAAATTAATGTAAAAATGTAGAAATATAGGATTGATGGAATAATGTCCAATGAGGCTGGAAAGATAAGGTTCTGTAGGGTTTTCAAAGGTAAGCAGATGAATGTCTCTATTGTCCTAGGTACAATGGGAAGTCAATGGAGTTGACTGAGTAAGGGAATTACATATTGAACAGTTTCTTAGACTAACCCACAAAACCTTATTTAGCCAACTATAGGGATGAACCATGGTACTAATTGCAGTGTTATTAATTTCAGAATTCTAAAAATTTGGATGGAAAATATTTCCCACAGAAATAATCATTATAAATGGTAGAAACCTAAGCTCTATTCAAATCCCACATCTCATGTGGGAAAAATCTGTTTCATACCACATACTAAGGAAAAAAATAATTTGTACCAGAAATCTTTCTTCTCACCTTTTTCCTTTATCCCTTTCTTTCTTGCCATCCCTGCAAACTTTATGGTGGCAGCTGCAGGACTGGCAGCAAGAAAAGAATGGGCCAACCTGGAGAATATGTTCATTTTGTTTCCTCCTTGCCAAATAATACAGCAAGAAGGTTTGTTTCAGGTACTGTCAGATGGAGAAGATACAAAGACAAAAATAAATTTATTCTTGTATTCTAAGAGATTACATTTTGTAATTCGTGTTCCCCTCCTGACTTATTTTTTTCTGACTTCCTGGACTTTTACACAATTACTCTACTACATCTCACCTTGTGTCTTCTTTTAGTGCCTGAAGGCCTCCTCCTTTGAACATCCCTCTTCGATGCTAATCCCCTTTTCCCATAGGTGAGTTCTTCCCAGGGCTTCCTTTGGGGAGAGGCCCAGATCAGTCAGTCTTTCTTTCCATTCCCTACTGCTCCTCACTTTACAAATGGTGGAGGTACTTTCTTCACTGTTCCCTCCACCTTTTCAGTTCCCTTGACTGTACTATCTTCCCAGATAAGAAGGAAGACTCCTTGTGGGCAAGGACTATATTTTCTTGGGTTTGTATCTCTGATATTTAATACAGCATCTGGTGATGGAATCCTAATAAAGCTGCCCTCTGCCCCAATATTCTAACTTAATTATAGGTCTGGCCCCACTGAACAGCAGGCCCACTGTACCTACCTAGCTTCCCCATCCCCATGTCCTAACTTCTTCATATATGCCTCATTGCTCACTGGAACAACAGGTGTGTTCCTGAACTCCTAGTTCTCATAGAAACAACAAGTGTGTCCACGAGATGGGAACCTAGCTACTGTCTTTACCTAGTCACTGCTCCCCAGATCCATTCCCACAGAAACAGGTGTGTTCTTGTATTCAATCACAGTCACATCATCCATCTAGCCCAAGAGAGGACCACAACACTTAACTTTCTATCTTAATCAGACAGGACCATAATAATTAGCCCATTGGAGGGCAGCATAACCAGAATGTTTAACCACCAAATCATAGATGGGACCCCTCCTCCATTACCTAATTCCTTAACAAACTCCTCCTTCTTTTTTAATATTAATGATATTCCTCTATTCTATGTAAATTTCTGTTATGTAATTGCATCTTTACCCTATAAAAATCCATCTTGCTTTTTCTGGAGTTGCTGGTTCCTCTTGGAACTTAGCCCACTTCATGAGAGATGTCAATCTCAATAAATGCCTATACTTACAATGAAGGACAGAGTCCCTTCATGGTCGCCAAAAAATGATGAGGGAGAAGGGGATGGACTTCTAGGAATTCCTTTGAGGGTTCTTTTTTAGTCTGAAATGAATTACTGGACTCAAGCAATCTTGGTGGAGTTATAAAAGTTTATTGTTACACTGACTTTGTAGTGGGCAGAAGAGGTAGGGGAACCATGCGAAGTGCAGGAATTAGAGATACAGTTTTTAAAGCCATAAAGATGTCAATCAGAGATTAATTATGCTAACTAGGTGAGTAAGGGAAGCATTAGGGAGGAGTTTAGGAGTGATCAGTGCTTAAAGGGACATGCACTTTTTATATCAACTGCACAGGCATATTGCCCATAATTCACTGGGACATCCCCCTCAGGGGGGCTACCAGGAGGTGTGGTTTTTGCCTTGACATATCACTAGTTTACTTTTGGTCAAGGATGACTGAGATAGGTCCAGTCTGTTACTCATCTTTGACAATATGGCTGTTGGGAGGATAGGTTTGATTGTTTCAGGAGGTGCCAAGTTTGGAAGCTAGACTGATTAGGGATTCAGAAAGTACCGTATTGGGAGGGAGTTATCTCTTCTGATAATGTTGTTCAAGGTTTTTGGAGGCAGCTGGCCATTTAGAACAAAGGAGGTATACATTTCTCTAAATTAAGGGTTTGTTTATGAAATGCTTGGGTGATGTATTCATAGGTATGGCTAAACAATTAATGAACTGTAGCTAGGCAAACTGCTGGCTCAGGGAAAAGACTTTTAGGTTGGGGGCAGGGGAGAGGCAGAGTTAATGCCTTTATGGCTGGGGGAAGTGTGATTTTACAACTTGGCTTCACAGGCTGATATCACAAAATAGGTACCTGAACACAAGTGAGATTTCACAAACTGAAGTTACAACAATGTTACAAAGAAAGTTACAAAGTCACTCCAGCACTCCATCACTTAGATTAGAAGTGGTCTGACTGAATTCTTTGGGATGGTTCCACCACAACACATCATGAAACCACAACAGTTTTTGGTGGGGCAGAGCTCCCATGTCAATAGTTTTTGGCATCCCTGGGTTTAAACCACAACACTGGTATGTGGTAAGAACTTAATAAATGTTTGCTGACTTCCTTTATTGCCTCAAGGAAACTACATTCTTTAGTGGCTCAGGAACAGTTTATATTCTTCTAGTCTCTTCACAGAGGATGATACAGTCCAAAGCCTGTTCACACGTATCAGTCATTTGCTCTTAACACAGAACACTTCAAGACTTCAATCAATTTATGATCACTGATGTGGGTACTCTTCAGTTGTAAATCATAAGCCACTCATATCTTTTCATTTTGTATGCTTCTGGTTTATTTCCTCCATAAAAGATTTACCCATTGGACAGGCAGACTTTATTTAGATTGGTGGTTCTCAACCTTCCTAATGTCACGACCTTTTAAGACTCATATGTGGGCATATCTGCATGTGGGTGGGCCCTCCTGGAGATGGATAGAGGACCAGTGTCTTGGTTCCTAAGACCATGAGAAACATGTGTTTTACCATGGTCTTAGGTGACCCTTGCGAAAGGGTGGTTTGACCCCCAAAGGGGTCGCTATCCACAGGTTGGGAACCACTGATTTAGATCATTTAATATTGTACCAGATTAGTATGCAAGCTAGCTGATTGAATAGTGATAATAAAATGACTGTATTTTATCATGGCAGCTAGATACCATAGTCGTTAGAATGCCAGGTCTGGAGTATGGAAGACCCAAGTTTAAATCTAGCCTCAGACACTTGCTAATTGTGTGACCCTGGGCTTAACGCTCATTCCTTCAGTTTCCCCCTCTGTAAAATGCGCTGGATAAGGAAATGGCAAACCACTCCAGCATCTTTGCCAAGAAAATGCCAAAAGGGGTCATGAAAAGTCAGACACGACTGAAAATGACTGGAAAACAACAAATTATTACAATTTAGATTTCATAAAGCTTCCTTCAAATTATTTTTCCATGTATCATTCTTTTGTGTTTTTAATTTTCCAACATCTTAATTAGTAACATTTTCTACTGTGTTGCTACTCTTAGCTGTTATGCCTCTGTGCTCTTCTTGGAGATCAAGTTGTTCTGATTATAATCTCTGAAAATGTTCTCTTGTAATGTCACTCCACAGCATGGAGGTGACTCTGCTTATGATTTGTAGCATAAGTTCTTCTAGAGAGTGTCTACCATTCTTTTCAAAGACCTGCTTAGCTAAGTACAGAGTCTCATTATCAATTGTCTGGCTACTAGGTTCTCAATTATTGGACCATGGGAACCTATGAAGTCAAGAAAAAATCCAAGTGACCTTTTAGCTCTGTGTGACTTTTTTTTTTTTTTTACTTCTCCAGTGATTGGCAGCACAGTTGTGAAAATGGATTTAAATGGTGCTAAGAATTCCTGGTGTTAGGGTATTAATAGAAACCAATTTAACTGTTGTTAAATCTGAAATTCTTGTCTACTGAGTTTGTATAATATGTGAGGAACTGAACTATATAAATATTCAAATTAGAAGACATAAGGAAGTTGAAGCTAAATGAAATGATGTTTTACATGGGCTTCTTGGAGAGGAAAATGAATTGGTTTCATTGCATACCCAAAGGCAAGAAGAACATTTCATGGTCACCCCATATTTCAGTGTTCCTGAGTGCTAACAAAGAAAAATAAAAATAAAACTGAATAAAAATAACACTGAAGATTATTGCAATGTATTGACTCACCTCCACTACAAGGGATGGAGAAGAGAACTTCTGCAAAGAACTTTACAAAATCTTCCAAACATAGTTGACATCAATTTTAATACTCCATGATTTCAATATGTAAGTGAGCTGAAGAGATGGGGTGTGAGGGAGAGTGTTGTAGTGAAAAATAGGTTGTAAAATATAGTTCTGGATTAAGAAACAAGATAAGTCAAAAGTTTAAAGAATACTCAGAAACCTTGCTCCAAGTTTTAAATATACTTCCTAGCTGTGTGACCGTCAGGAAGTCTATTAACTTCCATATGCCCCAGTTTCCTCAACTGTAAAATGGTGGATAATAATAATAGCACTTTAGCTCATAAGTTTATTGTGAGTATCAAATGATATAAGATTTGAAAAGTACTTAACACAGTGCTGTAACGGTAACCACACTGGCATATCCAGGATGACTGCTAGCACAGATCCTTAGATCTGCTTTACTAGGAAAGATAGATGTTTAAGTGGTCGACAATCTTCTTAATCACATTCACTCGTTCAGGGGAAGAGTCACCACCCTGAACTTCAGAGAAAATACAAACAGAAAGTACAAACAGAGAAATAAAGACCAACAGGGCTCTGACTATTTGCACCAACTATACACTTTACATACATCCCTAGATTTAGAGAGCCATCACATCTGAGCATTCTGAGAGATCTGAACAAAGGACAACTCAGAATGTCTACCAGGGAATCAACAAGATCCTTCTGGCAAATGAGCCCCCAAAGCAAAATACCAACTCATAGTACATATACACTTCTCAGAACCAGAAGGCATCAAACTGTCCTGACTCAGTGCCTAATTATAAATTAGTAAAATGTGTAAAAGTCTTCCTACAAGCAAGCCTCCTCTAAGCAAGTTTCCTTTAATGGGGTCTATGTGAGGCCTAGCCCTATTTAATGGGGGGGGGGGGAGGAAGATCTTAAATCTCATTAACATTACAAGTACCTGGCACTTGTAATAGTAGGTACTTAATAAACACTTATTTCCATCCCTTCCCCTTGTGAAGATTTATTTCTTCTCCCTCCCCCCCTCCAAAAAGAGAGAGAAGTTCCTATATGTAATTTGAATGGGAATTTGAAGATCTTCCCTGCCCCTTAATAAGCCCAAGTTGAATTTGAGGACATTCCCTGATTTGAAAATATATTCTGCCCCCTAATAAGCTACATGTGCTCACCTGGAGCCTGTGGTGGGAGGCTTGTTTTTCGGGAAGGCACAACTTTGGTTACTTTGAAGCCAAGTGGGTCAGGAGGGTTGTGGCTTAGAAAACCCAGATGTTGGTGCTTCTCTCTCTGGCAACTAACTAGGTATGGATGTAATGGTCAGTCATCTAGAAGCCCTGTCTGATGAATTGTGTTATTTTCTCTTGTACTATTAAATGTGATTTTCTCTTGTAACTCCTGTTTTTATTCTCTGAAGTTCAGGGTGCTGACTTTTTCCCCTGAACTAGGTAAATGATATATGTTTGATTGATTAAAGTAAGATTGTTCACCCTTTTTGATTGCTTTCCTTTAGAAAAGCAGATCAAAGAACCTGTGCTAGCAGCCACCCTGGGCTAGGGTGCTTGCTGCTGCACTAGACAGAATCAATTCTATCTTCACAGACCTAAAATTACTGACTGTCAATATGAATGTCATTTCCATATAAGTTGTGTACACTCAGATTATTGACTAGTTAACATGCAAGTATAAGAGTCATTTGAATCAATGAATAAAATCACCTACTGATATTTAAAGTGCCAGATGATATTTCTTAAGTAGGTGAGTATCAGACACTATTGATCAATCAAATGTGGTTTTAAGACTAAGAGTGGGAAATGTTCTTGATCATTTTAGAAGTCTTTGAAAACCATTGGATGAACTGGAGTGACACTTCCCTGAAGAGATATTTGTACTGGTTGCAAAAACTTGGCCAAATATAAAATAACCAGCCAGTTCAAAACTGAAAAAATCCAACTTCTAGCATAATTAGTTGTGGAGGCTTCTGAAAGGTAATCATTTGGAGGTTGAGGAAGAGAGCATTTTGACCTCAGCTTTAGTCTCCTCCTCTCCCATCTTGGTCCTAAAGAGAACATTCTGAACTTTAAAGAGTCTGGAGGATTTTGGAATTTTCTTTGTCATCTTCCTAGCATCCATGAAATAGCGGATAACATTTGTATTAGGAGACAAAGGTCCCCTGGATATGATGAGAAAAGGCAGATTCTATGTTGTACAAGGAGTCCAGCAGGAAAGCTACATCATAAATAAAGAAAAATACATAAATACCCCAGTGAAAGGAACAAAAGTACTTGTAGCAACCACAAGTTGTGGATTACCCCTTTGCCACGTATATTTTCTCGTCTTGAGTTCACTTTCCCCTGGACTCCATAAATATATTGTTGGCAGAGTGTACTCCTTTTTTTTTTTTTTTTTTGAGGAGTGGTGATGTTTCATAATGACTGTTGCTATTAGTTTCTCACGAGAAAGTAACTAGGTGGCACAGTGGATACAGTACTGGGCCTGGAGTCAGGAAGATCTGAGTTCAAATTCAGGCTCAGGTACTTTATTAGCTATGTGACCTTGGGTAAGTCACTTAGTTGCTGTCTGCCTCAGTTTCCTCAACTGTAAAATGGAAATAATAATAGCACTTATGTTATAGGGTTGTGAAGATCAAATGAAACAATATTTGTAAAGTGCTTTGGCACCATATAAATGCATATTCCCCCTTCCTGCCTTATTCTCTTCCCTAGTGTACTACTTAGCAAAAACCCTCAGGGCTACCCCTAGAGCCTTGAGGAAGGAAGAAGTAGTAGCACAGCTCTGGAGACTCCACATGCAGGTGCAAGTAGGGGTTTGGGAGAGTGACCTCTAGAGTCTGTTATATGAGCAAAGACCAAAATCATTAGCAACTAAGAGAAATCTTAAAAATGAAAACATGTTGCATATAATTACAACACCAACTTGATATCAACAAGGAGAAAATAGACATTGCCACCAATCCATATCATTTCTTATATAAATTTAAAAACTGTTAAATAATTGCCACAACAAGGAGACCATAGGCGTCCAGAAATAGCCCAATCAGAAAACAATTGTTCTCTCTGCCAGTAGGAGAGAAGTACATAAAACACAATAAGTTCTTAAGTTGTCAGTATTCCAGTTCAAAGAGAAATCATGTTTCTTTGATAACTCTAGTTCATAAAAGACTTTTAAAAGTTTGGAACAATTTAAAAATAACTTAAGAAACAATCAGATATCAAGGTGAAGACCATGTCCCACACTACTCGTTAAATTATTCTCTGACTTTAATTGATCTCTTTCATCTTTGAACTCTTGTTATTAAAAATTTCGCACAATTTAGAACTTTATTGTATGTGCTTTTGATTATTGTCTAGTTTTTTATTAATAAAACTATAAATCCTCCCACTTATATATGGGGAAAGAGAAAATACTGTACATTTTTCTTATACCCCCATGGTGCCATGGTGCCTACCCCAGTGTTAGATGGGAAAAGACTAATAGGTACTCAATAACATTTGTTGACTGATTGAGAACAGACCCTGCAAGGCCCATTACTTTTCAGCACAATAGTAGTCAATTCTGGCTCAAGCAGCACATGGCAGAAAGTTGCTTGTTTGATAAGTTATGAGCTTTACCTGTCAAGCCATTAGAATGAAAACGAAATGTAATTTACCATGGGCCAAAATGACAAATTACAATGAGTACCCTCTACAAAGAAGTATTTTATCTTGTCAATAAAACCCTTCAGGTTTCTTGTGTGCATTTCTGTTCAAATTGCAGTCTCAGCATTCTAACCTAAATATTTTATCTGCCTTTCTCTGGTATTGGAAAAGGCTGTGATTTGCAGTCAACTTTCAGGAATCTAGGGGTGAATATTCTGCCTCTACTGGATCTCCTCCTCTCATCTGATTTCCATTCTCCTCTTAAGTTGCATACCAATGAATCAAGAAATAAGTAATCAGCACCTTCTTTGTGCCAAGTATAGTGCTGAGGCTATAAATACAAAGAATGAAAGAATCTGTACTTTCTAGGAGTTTTTAAATAGGGCTGGAGGAGGAAGACAAGTACAAAATAAACCATTGGAGATGATTGAGTAGGAGAATGACTTATCAGATCTGCTCTTAAAAAAAAATCTCTTTGGAAGACTTAGATGGATGAAAGGGGAGAGATATTTGAGGGAGGAAGACCAATTAGGAGGCAGATTTAAGAATCCAGAGGTGATGAAGTCCTGAAAATGTTGGCTGTAGTAGTAGAGAGAGAGGAGAAGGAAACAAATATTTATTAAGTACCTATTAAGTGACAAATTTTATTTCATTTGATCCTCACAAAAACCTTGGGAGGTAGCTATTTTGATCTAATGACAATGTTTCACTCTTCAGGGTATTATATGTGTTCTCTAATGTCCTTGACTTGCTTTATTACTGCAAGTCTTTTTTTTTGGGGGGGGGCGGGAGAGGGAGGGCAAGAGAGGAAGAGTATTGCCTTTGTTTGAAAAGCCAGGTAGTTATCACTTTCATTCTGGGATGCTTAGTTATCTATACTTTCTTTTCTACTATTTCCCTGGGAAACAACCATAGCATTCTTGTCTTTAGCAATTTGCCATTTATAAGTTTTCCTTACCACAACCCCAAATAGATCAGGTTCTGAGGCTCAGAAAAGTGATTTCTCACACAACATCCTGGACTCCTAATGAGATTAACCCACTAAGGTATATTAGGATGACATTTAATTTAGTATGCAAAGAGAGGTACTAGAGTCTAGCAAAAGAGTTTTGGCCAGGGCAGCTAGGTGTTGCCATGAATGAAACACTGGCTCTCCAGTCAGCAGAACCTGAATTTAAATCTGGTCTCAGACACTTGACACACTCTATTATGCGACCTTGGGCAAGTCTCTTAACCCCAATTGTCTTGTCTTCCCCCTCAAAAAAAAAGTTTTGGCTTTGGAGTCACAGGCCTGGGTTTGATTCTCAAATCCCAGTTCTCTTCTGATGCTTAGTAGTTATGTGACCTTAGGGAAGTCATTTGAGCTCTCTGGGCCTCAGTTTCCTCAGCTGTCAAAGAGAGGGTTTTTTTTACTCAACTCCCTTGCCTTTTACTCACAAACATCTATGATCCTATGAATTTTTTAGTGTTCTTCTACCTGTGTTGTGCTGTCAATTAGTTGATAAATATTTATCATTTATTAAGTGCCTAGCATGGGTCAGGCACTGTCCAAGTTCTGCAAATGCAAATAAAAACAAAGACCCTCAAGTAGTCTTGTGATTTTGTTAGTGTTGAGAACTCTACCAAAATATTGTTCTAGAGATCTGCTTGATCCTGATAAATTAAAAGATACTTTTAAAACATTGCAGTTTTATCTTTAAACTATAAATGAGAGCTGCCTAGTTTCAGCATGGTTTAAAAAGAACCCCACAAAGCATCAGGAAAACCTGGGTTCAAGTCATACCTCTGACATGTACATGGTTTGTGAACCTGGATAATGCCTAGAACTTCTCTGCCCTGCACAGCTCTCTAGGATTGTGAATTGCTAAATATCTACTGATTTGTGTTGGTAGAGGGAGTTCCCAACATTAGTGAAATCATAGACTTAGATGAAAAAAGAAAAGATAGCCACTGAGGACTTCAAGGAAAGACTGTCTTTCTCACTCCCACCCCAAAATAACGAACAACCACAACAACAAAGTAAAGTGTAACAATGAGAGTGTAAGTAGACCATAAAAATATATTAAGCACCTACTAAGAGCCCGGAAACAGTGCTAAATGCTAAGAATACAAAGAAAGGAAAAGGAGAGTCTATGCCCTCAAGGCAGTTTGAAATCTAAAGAGGAAGGACAACACAAACACAGAAGCTGAAAAGTAGGAAGGGAGGAGGGTACCCAGCAGCAGAGAGTGTTCAAATACAAATGAATCAGCCAGGAGGGAAATAAAGAGATAGTTGCCCTAGATCACCTCCTTAAAGAGGGATATGGGAGGAGTTCTCTGTTGTCCATCTTCCAGCCTCCCTAGTCAGAGGGAAGAAAGGGTTATAGGCACGGGGATGTAATGTAAGAGAATGTGAAGATCTTTCCCGTTCCTTAATAGGCCCATGTGACCTGCTTTGAGCTCTGGTCCAATCCATGGAGCTCAATGTGGGGGGAGTTTACCCAACAGAGAACGAGCAGAGAAGTGGAAGATGGAGCAGGAAGAGAGAGAGTGAGGTGGAACTGAGAGAGAGAGGAGGCAGACAGAGGCGGAGTCTCTAGTGTGGGTGAAAGAGGGGCATTTTGTTGGAGGGAGCTTGTTTGTGGGGAAGCCTGATGGAGGAAAGGCTTGGGGATGGTGATGCTCTTTGCATTGGTAATATGCACTGACTTTTTTATGACCATGGTGGATTTGGCTTGTTTGGTATATGAATAAATATCTTGGTTTTGTCTTTGAAGAAGAAAGTCTGTTATTTCTTCTGATTCAAACCTGGAAATGTGCCTGCATATTCATAGCAGCCACTGTGGGTATTGCATTGGTCAAATAAGGGGCAAATTGAAGAAGTGTGAGTTTAAGAGTTTGATCTTACAGGACGATGAGCGTGCATCCTGATTGTCTACTTGTTCTTACTTGCTATATATTTGTAACTGCATCTGTATATCATATATGTACACAGACAGATACAAATACAAAATCCTCCTTCTAAGTCCTATTCTGTTGCCTATGCCAATTGTGGAAGTTACTCTGAGTTCTCAAAGGCTAGACCAGTAGGGCTCTTAGGTTGGTGGAAACTGTGAAGCTAGTGAGACTTTAATTACCCTGGGAAAGACAGTGTAAGCACCAGTTTAACTAAGTACCTTTTGAAGTACTGGAGAAAATATGCAAAAATGAGGAAAGACTGAACTTGGTTTAATGTCTACAAACAATATAAAAACCTTTATCAACTTCATTACTTAAAGGTCACATTTCCACTTCTGTTATGAAGTTTAATCATTTGTTTGCTTGAACTGATAAACTTAGTTGATCATTCTTTGTTGACTGCTGTAAGAGATAAGGCCTAGACTTCTAAGTATCTATCAAATGCACAGTTCTTGAATTTCTAAATAGTTTTCAAGTTCAGTCAAGATTTTAAATGACTGACAAAGCAAAGGGTCTTACTTAAGCTAAAAAATGATTATTTGTGCTAATAGATCTCTAAAGGTGAACCTCATTAAGAAATCTGCTAATAGCTCCTTGTTTTAAGTATTTTAGAGTACCATATACTGAGATACATACATATATAAATGTATGTATGTATATATAACATACATACACACAAACACACACACATATATATTTGTGTCTGTTCGTATTTCAGCTATTCATTCCATAGCTCCATATAGAATTCTTTGAATCCAAATACCGTGATTCCAGTGAGTGTAGCTAAGGCTGAGAGTTTGTAGCATATAGTTTAGTGACCATGACCACCATGGAAATGTGTTGTTTGGTCCCAGTGTCTGGGGGGAGTGAAAACTTCTCAGGCAGTTTTGGATTGTTAACTTCCCTCTTCCTCCTCCATTGCTGCTGTCAATCTGTAGCAAGGCCTTTCAGGAATCTTTCAGACCCCCACCTACAGTCCTTTGTCTGCTTTCCCTCCTCCGTGGGCCCCCCCCTCCCAGCCAGTGGGAGTCAGGAACATCCTGAGCTCACGCCCCCAACCAATGGGAGTGAAGGACAATGGGGGGAAATATGACCCTGCTGTGTTAGGGTATAAAAACTTTGTTCCCCCACACCTTTGGGTCTCTCCTGCATGATCAGTAATGGGGAAGACTGCCCTCTTCTCCCGGGGAAGAGAATAAACTCCTGTTTTTATCCTAAGAGACGTCTGTGTTTGTTTATTTATTAAATTATGGATGAGTTTTTTTTTTTTCATCCCAAACACCTAGTTTTTCCCCCTAGCTACTAGCACTAAATATGTCAATGACCTGTAGAAAAGCAGTTTTCTTTTTCCGTACAGTAGAACTAAAAAAGCTTATTTTCAACCTGCTTCCTAAATGATTCTTTGAAAACTTGCTTTTTCCTCTTAAATGTTTCTACCCATCTTCCTCATGTGTATTCTAAAAGAGCTAATTGAGTGCTATGTCTTCCATACAGAGATAACAGAATACTTTGGATTCAACCCATGATTTGAAAGCTAAACTGAATTGCTTCCATTTGAATTGTATTAGGAAGATTCAGAACATCACCTGGCAGGATAAGATATTAGACAATGAGGTCCTTTCTCAAAACAAACTCCCAACCATTCAAATTCTATTTCAGAGAGTGTAACTCAGATGGACTGGCCACATGGTTTGAATGTAAAACGTATATATCTGTCAAAAAAAACTATTTTATGGAGAACTCACTCAGAGCAAGTATTCACATCGGGGTCAGAAGAAGTGACACAAGGACACCCTCTAGATCTTTCTTAAAAACTTTGGAATTGATGTTGTGTGACATGGGAGACACTGGCACAGGACCACTCAGCATGGTGTGCCCACATTAGAGAAGGTGCTATGCTGTATGAACAAAACAGAATTGAAGTAGCTCAAAAGAAACACCAGATATGCAAATTTAGAGAATCCACCCCAAATGCTCACATAGACTATTTTTGCTCAACCTGTGGTAGTATATTCTGAGCTCCTGTTGGTCTGATTAGCCACAGTCCTGTGAGAAACAAAAGAAGGAATTCTGTTTCCACATGATTAATACTACTCCCAGCTTTACAGGAGTGATAACAGGATATAAGGCAGAGATGATTGGTTCTAATCAAAGCTGTGACATAGCAGAACCAGGTTTCTGATCAAGTAAATTGTTAGAAGCTTGTATACATGCTTAAAGAGCTGTATAATATTATCCAACACACCTCTGGGTGGAGCAAGCTAATTTAAATGCACATGTGATGCGTGACAAGAGAGGGAGAACATATGGAGAAGAACATGGAAGAGATGGTTCAGGAAGTTACATTCAGTCAGTGGGGAATCAAGGGGGAAATCGGAATTGGAAAGAAGGAAATAAATAGCTTTTGTATTAATCTTAGAAAGTATTCTCCTTTAGGGAGTTACCCATTCACAGGGAACGTAAAATAAGTATAAAATAAAATGAGAACTTTCCTGGCTTCAACATCAAGTATTATTCTTTCTAGAGTGAGCACGCTTCTCACAGTTGGACATAATGAAACTTGACTCTAGCATAGTAATGTCATTTTGGTCCTCTTTGAGAACAAAAGAACAACAACTAGATAGCTAAATATAAAAGTTTAAGCTTGCTGCTCTTCTTCCTTTAATATGATAGAATCTTCTGACTTTGGGCGCTTTCACTGACTGTTCCCCATGCTTAGAAAGCTCCTCCTTAAGTCAGCTTCCTAGCTTCTCTGGCTTCCTTCAAGTCTCAGTTAAAATCCCACCTTCTCCAAGTTCTTCTTGATTCTTTTTAATCTTAGTGTTGAAGGTCAGAGCTGGGAGAACTGGTTCAGGTTTGAAAGAATTCAATCAGCCCTTCTCTTTAGCCAATGGGAGCTTTATTAACACAAAAGCATGTGGGCCTGAGATTTAGCAAGGCGCTAAACAAAGGCATTGATATAGGAAAAGGACCAGACTTATAGACACAGAAAGTTATACAGCCTATAGGATGATGATGTAATTTTAGGGTTTCTGATGGGGTTTGGAGATTTAGGGACAGGATGAGGAAGATGGATGACACAAGAGAGATGGGAAATTTTATGACCCAGCATGGAGGGGTGACAAAGAAGTTTCATGGTCCTTGATAAGGGAGAAGTTTTATGGTATTCCAAATGGCCCAGGATAAGGGGAAGTTTACTTTAGGATGTTCTCAGGCTTAGGAGGTTCTCCCAAGGTACTGAGAAAACAACACTTAATATTATTTTTAACCCCTAAGGCACCGCTGTATTCACATCATTAGTGCTTTTCCTCTGAGATTATCCCAGTTACACACACATATATTCACACACATGTGTATGTATGTATGTACATATTTTATACATGTATATATCCATACAAACACACTCATATACACATACATATAGTTTGTACATAGATGTTTATATGTTGTCTTCTTTATTAGAAGGGCAGGAACTGTTTTGGTCTTTTGTTGTATCCCCATCAATTAGCAGTACTTGCCACAAACTAAGTGCTTAATAAAGATTTATTGACTGAATGGTGTGTTCAAATAATCACATTCACAAATGTAGGATGGAGTAGGCATGGCCAAATCACATTTCACATAATAAAAAGTATATGGGGAATTTAGTGAACTGAAAAATCAAGATACTGTATATAGTGTCCCAGATGTATCATCTTCTTCTTTATGGACAAATGCTTCTATGACTGCATCTTAAGATAATATTAGCTTTTTGGGGAATATAAATCACATTGTTCTTGCCTTTGAAAATTTATTATAAAACTCCTGTGTTACTGTGTATCAGCTAAGGACAGATGGTCTAGAGCAGGGCTTCTTAAACTTTTTCCTCTCATGACCCTTTTTTGCCTGAGAAATTTTTATGCAAATCCAGGTATATAGGTATAGAAATTAGTTATACAAATCAAACATTTGCTGATAGTTAATCATAAAGAAATTTATTTTAAATGAATTCTTTGGTATATAATTTATATATTATATATAGAATATATTATTATAATATATATAATTTTACCATTTATCAAAGATGAAAGCAAATTTGCATACTAATGAGATGGATGTACTTGTTTATTTTTACATAAAGAATTAAATCTTGGTGGAGTACTTGATACTGCAGGACCTAGAATATCTTTAATGCTTTCCAATTGATTGATATTTTGATTTTATAATTGTCAATGCTGAGAATGCTGTTTTGTGTAAATACCTAGTAAAAATAGCAGAAGTATGTTTAAGGTCATTTCAGAAATTGTTGGATATACTGTCCTAATCCCAAGACAAAATTCACTTAACAATTTTGTACGTACAGTAAAAATACTGAAATTCATTAACACACAATTGTCCCGAATCTGAGTTGTGGTGTTTCTGGAAGTAAGTGTTTGTTGGTGCTGCATGGTGTGATGACATGTTCAGGGGCAAAGTGCACAAGCTGTGTGTTCAGAACCAAGGCTGCATTAAAGTTGCGTGATATAAGATAGATAGGCACTGCCAGAAACAACTTGGATTCATTACATGTTTGACTTTGAATTAATTTTTGGTTATTATCATTCGAAAACCTTTTACTGTTGCCAAATTTTTTGTGATTCTCCTCCCCCATTCAGTTATTCAACACCATATGGGGTCTCCAACCACTGTTTAAGAAGTATTGATCTAGAACAGTGGTTACCAAACTTGTTTGACTGTGTACCCTGTAAGATATTTTTGAGTATTCCCCAAATGAATAAATTATGTACATATACAAAAGCTAGCTTTGCTCGGTGGGTAGAGAGATAGCCTTGAAGATAGGAATGCCTGGGTTTAAGTCCTGCCTCTGAGCTGTAGTTGCTTGTGCAATCCTGGACAAATCAATATCTCCATGCTTTAGACAACTCTCTAAAACTATAAATTGCCAGGAACATGCTGACTAGCATTGTTAGAGGGTTTCTTCACTTGAACATTCTCTCTGTTGTTGAAATCAATCAGTCATACAGCACTTATTAAGTACCTGCTCTATGTCAGATGGGCGGCTAGGTGGCATAGTGGATAGAGTGCTGGGTCTGGATTTAGGGAAACTTTCTGAGTTTAAATCTTACTAGCTGGGTGATCTTGTGCAAGCATTTAGCCCTGTTTGCCTTAGTTCCCTCATCTATAAAATGAGCTTGAGAAGGAAATGGCAAACTACTTTAGAATCTTTGCCAAGAAAACCCCAAATGAGGTCACAAAGAGTCAGATATGACTGAAAAAACTTAACAGCAGCAGCAGCAGCAGCAACATACCAGACACTATTCTAAGCACCGAGGTCATAAAAGACAAAAACCGTCCTTATCTCTATACATGTGATTCAGAATTAAGTTAATTTTGACATTCAGTTTTATGTCTTAGCAGAGATATTTCACAAATTTACATATGTATATACAGCTTCAAGAGGAAAACTGTAATACTGGCTATATTTGCTAAATCATGATGCTCATTTTTTAAATCTCATCTACTAATAATTTTGTTGAAGATGATTGCAGCTAGCAAATTTTTGTCTTTTTCAATATCAGTTATTCTTTCTTACCTGAAGTGTTGGATATAAAAAAAATGGATTAAAAATAATTCTAAACCCTCTGAACTTTCATTTGAAAGATTTTCAAACATGTTATAGAACTTTTTTCAAGTTTTTAAAGTATGTACATGTGAGATTATTTATAGGTACCATAAATTGTTTTGGGCAACATAAGGATAGAAATCATTCTAAGTATCTGTTTTCAAATACTTCTTCTACAGTATGAATTTCTTTCAGGAAAAAAGTTATTTTGTCACTTATGGTTAAAATGTCACCTTTGTTTGATATACAAGACATATACGGAACACAAATATATAACACCAAAATCCCTCTATGAATAAGTGGCCAAAAATAAGAAAAACTTTTCAAAAGGAAATCTCAACCATATTAAACATTACTCTTGCTCAATAATAGAGAAAAGCAAATGGAAATAACTCTTAGGTGTCACCTCCTATACAACAAATTGGCAAAGATGACATAATGGGAATATTCATTGTTGGAGGAAATGTGGAAAGCTAGGCACACTGTTCATGAAGCTGTGAATTCATTCAACCATTCTGGAAAGCAATTTGGAATTATGCTAAGAGAATGACTAAAGTTTCCACACATTTTGTTCAAGAGATCCTGCTGTTTCACATATACCTTAGTAAGTTCAAACATAGAAAGGAAGGCTCTACAGACAGCAAATATTTATAGTAGCACTTATTTTGTAATGACAAAGAACTAAAAACAAAGCAGAAGTCCATGGATTGGGAAAGAGTTAAATAGATTGTGGTACATGAGTACAATAGTATATAGCTGTATCTTAATGATAATGAAGAACACAAAGAGGCACAGATTGACTTACCTGAAATGAGGCACTGTACACAACAACTACAGAAATGTAAATGAAAAGAACTACAACCAAACCAAATCAATAAGCTGTGTAATTAGAATGATCAAGCTTGACTCAGAAAAATACATAATCCAGCTCCCTCTCAATTAAAAAAGGAGGGAGCTATAGATGTATGGATATGGAATACTGCACATATTTTTGGTTTTGGTGGATGTGTTGACTTTTATGAACTATTTTTCACTCTCTCTTTTCTTAAAAAAAAGGGGGTCCCTAAGTGCCATAGCATAGGGATATGGTGACAAAGGAAGATGATCTTTTAGGGCTTAAAAAGCCCTTTTAATATCATATTTTCCTTGAAGATTATTTTTAGTTTTGAAAATATCTAATATGTTGCATAATACAGATAAAGAGTTTTCATAGTGGGGGCAACTAGGTGGTTCAGGGAATAGAACAATGGCCCTGGAGTCAGGAGGACCTGAGTTCAAATCTGACCTCAGACACTTGACACATATACTAGCCATGTGACCTTGGGCAAGTTACTTAACTCTAATTGCCCTCCCCAAAACAAACAAACAAACAAAAAGAATTTTCATAATGGAGATCGACAGATTTGGGAAATGGGCCTTTTTAAAACTAAAAATGCATATCGCTTTAAACAAACACATTTTTTGGCATTTTTCTGGGAAAAAAGAGATGAATATCTGTGAAGAAAATGTTAACCTATGTTATCTCTTTTGGAGTAAAAAATTTTTTAAAGTTGTTTTGATACCACTTGCCAAATAAATACTTCATGGTGAGTCATTTTTCAAATACTTGACTCTATGCCTCCACAAAAACTTTTTTTAACATCTCTTTTTAATCATTTTTCAAATATTTCTCCAATTCTTCCTACAACGTTTTCCAAGAATTTAGGAATTCAACTAAATCTGTAGATGCTAAAAATTAAATGGGGATTTCTCACGTATTCAAACACTTAAATATACTCATTAATTTGGAAGGATCTTCCAATGAACAACGAATAGTACAAGTACTTATTATATACCATTTATCTTGATAGGCTCTAGGGATACAACAAGAAATAAAAAATTAAATAGTCTCTACCCTCATGGGGCTTGATTCCTTAACAGGGAGACAAAGAGTACATAAATAAATACACATGAAATATAAATAAAATAAATCCAAGGTAATCTTAGGAGAAATGGAACTGGGAGAGGAGACCAGGGAAATCTTAGTGTAGAAGGGGATAGGACGTGAAACGTGGAACATTTGCTAGATCTTAATACAGAAGGGGATAGGACGTGAAACATGGAACATTTGCTAGATCTTAATACAGAAGGGGATAGTTTTCTTCATAAATCTTGAAGGAAATAGAGATTTTTAAGATGCAGAAATGAGGAAAAATGACATTTCAGGCTTAGGTAACAGTCAGAAAAAAGGCACAGAGATGAGAGAAAGAATCCCATGTATGTGGAATAGGAAGAAGGCCAGTTTGGATGAACCAGAGAGCCCAGTCAATCAATCTATCAACAGACTTCTATTAAGTATTTATTACGTGTCAGGCATTGTGCTAAGCCCTGGGCACTCCAGTACAGGAAGACGAGTATAACAAAATTCTAAAGTTTAGTTTGGGCTTGTTGTGAAGGGTTTTAAAAGCCAAACAGAAGAGTTTATATTTGATCTGTGGGAAAACTTTATTACATCGTTTGGATCTGGGTCTACATGGCTGAGAGACCAGATTTGTTACTTAGAGAGTAGACATGTTTAAATCTGATGTCCTGGTCATGCTGACTTTCCAGAGATGTGACCACTGATGCAAAGAATATAGAGTTTCGTTCTATTATATATATATCTCAAATAACTCTTATTTGGAAGCCTCCTCTGTGCTGGTCAATCAGTGGTTTCCTCTTTTCTTTAACTGAACTTTATGTAATGTAAAATTTACAGTCTTGCAGTGAATGGGCCGCTGATTTGGAGGGTTTAATTTTTTTTTCTAGTTCCAGGTTTTGTTCTTGATTGATAGAACCCAGAGGTAATAGGAAGCTACTGTAATTTATTGTGTAGGGTAATAAAGAGGTCAGATTTGAGCTTTAAAAAAATCATTTTGACAGTTATGAAGAGGATGGATTGAAGAGGGGAGAGATCTGAGGTAAGGAGACCAATTGTGATGCTATTGTATCACTCCAGGGTCCAGGGACAGAGGACCTAAACAAGATTGGTGGCTATGTGAATAGAAGGAAGGACAAAATAAGAGATATTGTAGAGGTGGAAACACTAAGATCTGGCAAATGACTGAATATGTGTGGTAAGTGAGAGAGAGGCTTGTGTGGGAGAGAAGACTGATATATAATGACAGCAATGATAGCCTGGCACAGCTTAGAAACCAGGTCAAGAGGTCGCTTCTAAATAGATCATAGACCCCTTTTCCCTCTTGTGATGGTTTGAAGATCATCTTATCCAGGGCCCAGACTCCCTTCTATTGACTAAGTTACACATTTATTCTGTTACTCCAGAAATTCATTTATTATCTTTTGTGATCCATCCATCTCTTTGCCCCTCCTTTCTTGACCTCTCTCCTCATCCCCACACGCCTCATATTTCTGGTTGTCTCAAGGAAAGCCATATGCTTTTGTTTATATAACCTAAAAACACAGAGCAAAAAGCTTCTTGATTTTTAGCATCATTGGTCAGTATGTCTTATCTGTGGAAGCTTCTAAATATCAGCTATAATGAACTGGTACAGTCATGATTCAGAGGTTCCCAAAGTGGGTGATACCACCTCCTAGGGATGCTGGAATGATGGGGGGTGGTGCTAGTAGCTTCAGGTACAATTGGGGGGCATTGAATAAAAATAAGAAGATGGTGGCAGCATAAGGAAAAAAAAAGATAAGAAAATTTTGAAAAAAAAATTTTTGTACTTGTTTCATATATTGTATAACAGTTAAAGTTGTGGTGATTACATTATACATAAAATGCAAATTATGGCTGATCAGTGGTCAAGTTCACTGACAGGTGTTAAAAACCAACCATTGGCAGGTGAGCATGTCAAGCATGTTGCACTTTGCTGGGAAGTCCCTCATGCAGGGGCAGGAATTTGTGTGTGTCATGACTGGTTTACAATACAATACTATGTGGTTACATGATGCAATATTACATCATCAAAATTTCAGTGCAGGACAAAACCCACAAATTTACAATAAATTATTAAATTTAAGATGTGTCATTTAAAAACTATATTTTTTGAAATGATGTAAATTTTAAAAATGTTAATGGGTTAAAGAAAGTAATTTCTAAGGGGGCACTGAATAATTTTTTTTTATGAAAAGGGGGTGGTGAGCCAAATAAATTTGAGAACCTCTGATTTAAATCATTGATAAGAACTAGAACTCCCTTCATCCTGACATCAATCCATTAATCATTTTGCCTTGAGTATAGTCATTCAACTATTTCAAAATCCTCCCAACTGCATTATAAAGCACCAATATCTCTTCATCTTGTTTCTAAAACTATAGAAAGTGACCTTGTCAAATCCTGTGCTGAAAACCTTGATAAATGTTATATCCAAAACATCGTTCCTGATCTACTAGTTTAGCATTTCTATGAAAAAAGTAAGTGAAATTAGCCTATTCTTGATGAATATATCATTATTCTAATTTTCCCAAAGAACAATCATACAAAGTGTATTTACAAACAATATATATAGTTACTCAAGTGCAAGGTAAGAGAGAAATTTTATCAAGATGATGAATCAGACATAAATTGGTGGCACCTTTCAGTTTCCCCAGATAACTCTGAGAACACCCAGACTCCCTTGTCTGCTTTTCACCTTTTTCAAATTTGGGCAGCCCAGACCCTCAATTGCTGGCTATACAAGAAGACATGGTCATCCCACTTCATACTGAGAATAACTAGCTAAAATTTAGGCATTCTGGTAAGATCAACCAATCAACATTTTTTAAGTGCCTACTATGTGCCAAGAAATGTGCTGTAGGATGATCAGACTTTATCATCTGCCTTGGAACTGTTTCTTAGAGTCCTCCAGGACTTGCTATCTGCTCTACTATTTTGTTCTCCAAACTCCAAACACTGTCACCTGACCTGCTTTTCCATCTTTAAGCAACTCTGGGCCTTTCCATACACCTTAGCACTGAACAGTTTGGAATTTCAGAATCCTTTCACCTGTCTTGCAGCTGAATTCTATAATATGTATTGTTTCTCCCAATTCAAGTATAAGTTTCTTGAGAAGAGGCACTGCCTCATTTTCTTCTGTTTGAATTCTCACGTCTTAGCACACTTCTTGGCACATATTAAGTGCTTAATAAATACTTCTTCATTCACATATACATTTACATTTTCAGCCATTTAAGGACATTTATCCTATTCCAAAATCTATCTACTTGATGTAATTAGAACTTGTTAGAGATGTTAAAAAGGTAATCCAATCTAATACAATTAACTTTTTTTTTAAAGGTACACACCACATGCTAGACACTATGCTAAGTGCTAGGGATATAAAGTAATTTAAAAAAAAGACAGTCCTTGTCTTCAAGGAGGTTACAATCTAAAGAGGAGAGACAACACAAAGAAGAAAAAAGGGAAGGTGAGGGGGGTGGAAGGCCAAGGGGCTTCTTGTTCCATGGAGTTGAAAACAGTCAGAATGCAGATGCACAGCGGGGTGATCTGATAGGCCAATTTCTGCCCTCAATAAAGGAAGGCATCAAGAGGAGATTGGTACTGTGCCCTTCAGCCCTCCTATCAGAGGGAAAAAGAGGCAGAGGGAGGTGGTGGAGGGCTTGGTTAGCAGCATGGTGATGAGTATAACCTGAGAAAGGCATCTTATTCAATGGAGCTGAAACCATGTACAGCAGATATAGAGTAAAAATGATGCTTCAGTTTGATAGGTGGATTAAGAAACCTTTAATGTCCCTTCCATTTCTGAGACTTATGATGACTGGGGTCACTTAAAATTGACTAACTGAATGAAACCATAACTAATGTCCCAAGATGATGGTGATGCTGTTGATGAACATCATCATGACTGTCACTTTTTTGAGCTAGAAGGGACCATGCAAATGTTAAAAGTTCATATGAATTTCCAAAAACATAAAATATTAATATATGTACCTTAGATGAATGCATATAATTCCCAACACTAATTAGAAGAAAACTAAGCACAGAAACTCTTCTTACTTTTTTTCATAATTACAAAAGAATTTATAAGAATACTTTTATCATTTGTGAATATAATATGGTTCAATAGTTTCATAGGTGGCACAGTGTATAGATTTCCAGTTCTGGAGTCAGAAGGACCTGAATTTAAATCTGACCTCAGACATTTATTAGCTATGACCATAGGCAAGTCACTTAACCCTGTTTAGTTCAGTTACCTCATTTGTAAAATGAATTAAAGAAGGAAATGGCAAACTATTCCAGTATCTTTGCCAAGATAATCCCAAATCGGGTCATGAAGATTTGAACACAACTAATCAACTCAATAACAATAAAAGAAATAAACTTTCCCCCTCTAAACTTCTTCACTGCTGAGGATGGCATTATTCTTTCAGTCACCCAGGTTTGTGGTCCTAAAACAGTTGTCTTTGTTCCTTTAATCTACAATTCCCTTTATACAATCAGTTGTCAAATCTTTTCAGTTCTCCCTTCTCAATATATTTTGAAACTGGCCCCTTCATGCTACTCATGACATAGTCACCACCTCTGTTTAGGTCTTCATCACCTCTTGCTTACACTATTCACCTTTTAATTGGTCCCTCTGCTTTGGTCTCCTTTTCCAATCCATTATCCACACAACAGTCAAAGTGGTATTTCTAAAACACAGGTTTAACCATGTCACTCCTTTGCTCATGAAACTCCACTGGCTTTCTATTACTTGAGAGTTAAAATACAAACTCCTCACTTGGCATTTAAAGCCTTTCCCAGTCTAACAACAGCTTACCTTTCCAGACTTAGCTCACATTACTATCTTTCATATAAGCTCCCATTCAGCTTAATTGGCCAACAAATTCTATCCCAAATTTAATATTTTATTTCATATTCCTATGTTTTCGCAATGGCTGTCACCCATTTCTGAAATGTGATCCATAGAAGTATATTTAGAATGATTTTACACACACATAGACACACACACACACACACATTTGTGTCTAATGCCTAGCCTCTAGGGTGTGGATAAGTGACAAGAGAAGAAACAAAAAATAAAAATATATTCCATGATAAATTTGTTATATATGCAAAAGGAATAGCAAGTTATACATGATGGATTTGCAGTTTCATATGCAATCATCTTTTTCCTATACTATATTATGGAAATGCCTGTTTTACTCTATAAATTAAAATAAAAATAAATAAAAATAAAAAAAATTGTTCCATTCCTTTGAATCTTTAACTTTATTCAAAGTTTAAATCAGGCATCCCCCCCCCATATGGATTCTTCTCAGATACCCTTAGGTTTAGTGCTCTCTTTCCTTCCTTAAATTAACTCGTGGTTATTGATCTGTGTAAGTGTTGTGTTCCTCTTCCTGCCAATGTAAGCCTCTTCAGGACAAGGCTTATCATTTCTTCAGTCTTTGTATCCCTAGCATCTAGCACGGTGCATAGGCAAAAATGATACTTGTTGAATTGAATTGCACTGAAGGCATGTCAAGTGAATGATGTAAGAGAAAAATAAAGTTCTTATAACAATAATTTAGAAGAGATTCTAAAGTGATACTAAATTTCCTTGGTGAACTTGTGCAATTATTTCCTATGTGAGATATAGAGGCATAAATGTTAAAAAGATTTAAGAACTAATATTTGTTTCCTATGTTCTCATCATTAATAAAGTTACAAATTGTAAAAAGTAAACTAATTGCTATTGTATTTTTGAAAAGTAAGCTTTTTAAGTGAAATATATAAAGGATCATAGATATAGAACAGTAAGGCACTTTAAAGGTCATTTAATTGAACCCCCTTACTTAAAAATTAAAAAGACTGAGGCCCAGAGGGTTTGTTTTATTTGTTCAAAGTCATATTGGGGAGTAAGTTTTAATGTGGGCTTTTAACCCAAAACTTCTGAATCTGGGGCCACTATTCTTACCATGTTGTCTCTTTAACCACACAATTATATTGATGGCATTAACTTAGAAATAAACCTAGTTCAAAAACTACATTAAAAAAACCAGACTCAAAAAAACAAAATGACTAGGTAAATTAAAATTACAATAAGTTTCCTGTATATAATGGAGGCAATCTAAAACGTAATTGTGTAATTAAACTGGTGCTTTGGATAACAAATCAGTAATTACCTTTTAATGATCCCATAAATCTATTCTAATCTAGGTACTATTTAATATCTCATTGAATTTATATTAGGAGCTTTCTGTCTTTTTTTTCCCCCTAGGAGAAACAAGAGAACATATTTTCAATGTACCAATACAAAATCTTATAAGACCTCTCATTAACATTAGCAGGGGTTTTATGGATAACCTCAACCTGGTTTCCTTAAGCATTTATCTGGAAATTGTTTTAAGTATTCAAAGTAATTACATTCTGCACCTTTTATCAGAAAGTGTTTTCTTAACATCAATTCATTAAACTTTATAACAGCACTCACAGACAGAAAATAGTAGCTACGTTTTTTAATGTAAACTAATAATTCAAAAAAAAGATTAAATGGCATCCAAGGTTATCATGTCAGTTCATTGCAAACTAGTAGAGAAGCACATTTTTAATTCATGGGTTGCACTGATTGTTCAGAGAAGTTTCTCCACTAAAAGGTCGTTTTTCCTCTTTTGCTTTTTTTTTCTTTCAGTCTCCTGAATCCTGAATATATTTGGATACTCAAATTTGTGTTATTCTCTTGGTGTGACCCCAGATTCCTGAAGGTTAGACTAGTGGAGTATAGTCTCTGAAGGGCTCTTCCAAACTAGAAAGGCTTCTGATGATGAATTGCTGTGTAAGAGAAATTTTACCAAAGTTCAGCAAAGCTTGTCTTGTCATCCAATGGCTGCATTACTTTTTCTTCAATAACAATAGTCTCAATCGCTTCTCTATCCAAGGTATGAATGTACTTCAACTGACATAGGTTTAGGGAGCCTCAACACCAAAGGAATTGTAGCTGCTTTTAATTATTTAAGTAACTGTGTTATCAATATTTCTAAATTATCCTTGAGAATACAGATTTAGGATGCAGGTGACTGGCATTATAAGTTCCAAATGAAGGAAGATTCATTACCTACCAAAATTTCCCACTCCACTTCTGGATAGCTCTGATTCATAGGATCCAAGTCACATAGCTTGTCAATGTCAGAGCTTATCTTCAAACCTAGATTGCCTGATCAGGGCAAGTGCTCTCTTTGTTATATCATAGAGTCTGTCCAATAAGCTTTGGGTTTTGTTACCTAGTTTTCCACTGAAAAGAAAATTAAAACAGCAAATTACAGGATCAAGGAAGACTGGATTGAGATTGGCAGAGGTGAGTTGTGGGTTCTAGAATCTTAGAACTATAAAGCAAACACAAATCTTAAAGGGTGGAGTAATTTGGGACTATTGGGCTCTAATGTGTGCTCTGGTGGATTTATCTTTTTCTTTATATGCCCTTGTCCCAAAGGCATGGGGATTTTCTGTAACTTGTATAGCTATAGGAAATAAATAAAAAGAAAATACCCACTGAGGTTGTTGTAAAGCAGGGATTCTTAATGGTGTGTTCATGTCTGTTTAAGTGTGTGTGACTACTTCGGCAGTCTGTTGAGACATAGATTCCTTCTCAAAATAATGTTTTAAATGCATAAAATTGAAATAATAGGATTACAAAATAAAACAATTATACTGAAATGAAGATGTAATTTTTTTTCCCTTCATTCAGTTTCACACACCTCCTGAAATATATTCTGGGACACATGGACCTCAGGTAAAGGATCCCTGGAGAGGCCTGCAGCTTAAAAATTGGAAAGAATAATGTCAAAATGGAAAGAATATTAGGTCTGCAGTCAGAAAAATCTGGATTGAAATACAAACTCTATCTTTTTCTATTTGTGTGACTTCAGGTAAGTCCCTTAGCTTTGCTGGGTCACACAGGTAAAATGAAGAGGTTGAATAAGGTGAATTCTAAGGTCCTTGTAAGTTCTAAATCTAAATATGTGATCATATAAATCAGAGCTATCCAAAAGTGGAATGGACCACCTCGGGAGATAATGAGTTCCTCTCATTTGAGCTCACCAGTCAATAAGCAGGACTATGTACCAGGCATTATGCTAAGCACTGGGGATATAAAGAAAGGCAAAAAAACCAGTTACTATTCTTAAGTATCTCACAGTCTAATTGGAGAAACATCATAAAAACACTATGTATAAGCATATACTGGAAAAGCTGGAAATAATCACAGAAGGAAGGCACTAGAATTGGTAGGGATCAGGAGAGGCTTCTTGTAGAAAATGGAATTTTTCACTGGGACTTGAAAGAATCCAGGAAAATCAGGAGGCAGAAATGAGCTGGGGGAGAATTACTGACATAAAGAAGAGTTAGTCATTAAGTCAAGAGTTAGTCAAGTCAAGCATTAGTTAGTTCTTGTAGAACGACCAACGAGGAGGTCAGTGTCACTGGATTACAGAGTATATGAAGAAGAGTCAAGTGTAAGATGACTGAAAAAGGAGGAGAGGGACAGGTTGTGAAGGGTTCTGAATGCCAAGCATTCATCAAACAAAGTAGATGCCAATTTGCTAGGCAGCTTATGGTACGGAATTTTTTGTTATGGGTTGAACTAGATGGTCCCTGGAGTCCCTTTTGACTCTTAAAATTCTGTGATTCATTGAAGATGGACAGGAAACTGGTTCATGCTATTGATGATACAGTGTAAATGCTGTATGATGTCATACAGAGACGTTGGTAACAAGAGAACAGCAAATAGTGATATTGAAAACTCCAAAGAGACCTCCTAATGATCACTGGAGTAGAGAATGTTGGGTGATCATCAAGGAAGAAGATGCTGCCATGTGATGAGCCTGCTCTCTCTTCCTCTTTATTATTCTGTTATTCATGTAGGGTCTGCATTAACCTCCTCTGTATATGACCTTTGGGGACATTGTTTTCCTTGCCAAAATTGAAAGTGGGGACTCAGACCCTAATGTGAATAGAGCCTACTACTGAGGAGAGGAGAGTTTAGATCTTGATAGAAGTGGTAGATGAACAACCTCTCAGGAATTTTGCTATGCTTTTATTCTGTGTCCCATTCAGTAAAAGTCATAAAATCTACAAGGAACATATATGTGTTCCTTTGGATCATGTGAAGATAGGACAAGGTAAGAATCTAAGAGATTGGGGGTATGAATAAAAAATTATGTAATCATTTTTGTATTTTACCCCTAGTCTAAATAACGCGAGGTAAATCCAGGTGGATATTCACAAGAATAGAAAGGGTGGGTGGCTGGGACCCAGGATACTCAGGCAAGGTTTCAGGCATGGTTTCAGGCAGGCATCAATCATATGTATGTGTGTAAGACAGAAACTTGAAGGGGAGCTAGAGCATCTTGAGCTCGGAGCACCACCTGGTGGCCAAAGGAGAGATTTTACTCATGCATTTCTGCCTGCCTACCTCCCTTCCCACTTCCATGGCTCATTTAAGGCAGATGCTGATATAGAGAAGAGACCTTCCTATACTCTTGCATATTTTAGTGGCAAACAGCCCCACACACCTTACCACTCCTTGATGATGCCTGAAAGGCAGGAAAGTATAATAACTAATTTCCATAATGATCTTGAGTCTTCAAGAATATATTCCTGTTTTTCCCAATATGCTCTGGTTATAAAGACAAAGGAGTATGTGATACACTGCAAAAAGATTTCCACCCACATTAAGTTTTTTTTAAAGCTTCGAGTTTAAAGACAAATTAATAGAAAATTCAGTCATGTGGAATTGTTCACTTCTCAACACTCCCAATAAACGAGGTACTATAGAAGATGATAATGATTATTGTTTCCTAATACTGTAAGCTTACCACTAAGTGTCAGAGACTACTATACACATGAGGTAAATGAGACCCATTAAGCTGGAACAAGAGGCTCATTCTCTTGGGTAACAGATTTAGTAATGTGGTTAAAAAAAATCTGTAAATTAAAGAACTATTCACATGTACTTCTAGGTTGTATATATTTGGTCTATAGATTTCACTTATCCAACCGTCTATCCATCCTTCCATAAAATATATATGACAATGTAGTATGGAGAGACAGAGAACATGGTATAAGGGTAGAGCAGCAAAAGTACAGGGCTTTGGTGAGGATACCCAACTTAAAATCTTTAAAAAAAAATCTTTAAAAAATCTTCTTTACTTAGAAGCTTTGTGACTTTCAGCAAGTCTTTCAATTCTTTATCTAGATCTCCTCTATTTCATCCTTTATTAATGGGTTTGATTAAATAGTTTCTGTCTTTTCCAGTTTTAATTTTTCCTTAGTCTAAGAAGGATGAAACAGAATCCTTATTCACACTGGACTGTAGTTTTATAGGAAAGATACTACATAAACAAAATGTTACTCTGATGCCTTATTTTGGTGTAGAGATAATTCTCAAAGGCTGCACCATTAGAGTGTAAGCTCTGGAAGCCTTTAATATTAAAAAAGATTTGAGAATAGTTTAATGACAGATTCTGTTTCCTCCTAAGGACCATCTCATTTAAGTTGAGAAAATTGTTTTGTATTTCTCACCAACATTCCAGTTGGATTTTCAATTCCAGGGCAATTTTTCACTGATGTAGTGGTTCATTAATATACATCCTTAGTCATCCTTATTCCAGACTTTGTTTGAGCTCCATTTCTTCCTTTGCCTATTCACTCACACTCTTGCAAGGAATCATCACATGGTAAAGAAACTCCTGAGTCTCCAGGAATATATTTTTGTCTTTGTTTATTATGGTTTCATAGTAAGGTGTAGCTAGCCTTGAATGATTTTGTTAATTTTCTTCATAGCTCTAGTATATTGTCTAATAACCATTCTTTATAATCTCTTAAATAAAAGTTCTTTGGTAGGACGCTCACTAAATGTTTTCTTTAATGGATAGTTTTACTATTTTCTTTATTGTCTATTTTTTAGGTGATGCTTTGTGAAGATTAACTGAAGTCTAAATAGAAGAATAATGGAGAATAGGGAGAGAAGAGCTGTAATTTTTCATCAGATAAATGTAAGCACATCTCAGTAAATTTAAGATGTATATTCCATTATCTGAATGTTGAGTAACATAAGTAGATAAGATTAGGAATCTATTTCATGATTTATTAAATGGTAGTAATTTGGGTATCAGTAAAGTAGGAGATATGCGTAATCTAGAAGATTAAAAAAGTCAACAAAAACCCGTTGTCCACAGCAGGGATATACTACATCCTCATCTATATGTGATGAGAACCTTCCCTTACTCCAAAGTTTATATCAGGTGCCACCTCCTTCAAGAAGCCCTTCTTGATGCCTCGGGATGAAAATATCTTTTGGATAAATTTGTCTAATAAAATTTGTGTTGAATATCTTCTTTGCCTATATCATTCTACCCTGTATAATACTGTATTTGCCTGTGAATGTTCTACTTTCCAGAGTAGAATGCAAATTCCTTGAGGATGAGAACTGGGTAATGTCCTTCTTTTTTTTTTTTTTGAAAAATCCATAACACCATACATTATGTTATGCTTTTGGTAAGAATTGAACAAAAATTTGGTGAATTGAATGTATATGTGTTAAATATTGGATTGGTCAAGCTTTAAAAAGTCTGATTTTAAGATGAATGTTAGAGTATGATACTGTGTCATATGCTATAGAGGACAGAGACCTGGACTTGCAGTAAGGAAAATCTAGGTTCAATACCTGCATCTGACTCTTATGTTACTTAACCTCTCAGCTTCAGTTTTCTCATATGTAAATTGGGGGAAAATAATGTCACTTAACTAACATGGTTACTGTGAGTATAAGATGGCATATGCAAATAATTTATATTATTATTATTATTAATATCAAAAATGATAATAAACATGATGACGATGATGAGATAAACACTCCCCATTGACCTGACTGAATACTGTCTCAATTGTTTGCTCCTCTTTCATCTTTATCCTTTAGTTTCTATCCTTTAAACCACTTTCTATTTCCTAAAGGACTACATATTTTTTCTCTCTTATTAAAAATTTCCAATAAATAAAACATTGTGTTATTGAAACCAATACTTTTCGTTTCTACATTCACAACATCCCCCATACAATACCATTCTCTACACTCACGTTGCCACCCCCAAGGTCCTCCTCACTTCAGTCTTGGAGGCTACTTAAATAGCCTGTTGGTTGGTCTTCTTGCCTCAGTTCTCTTCCCTTTTCAGTCTATCCTCAACTTATTTGCTAAAGTGGTCTTCTGGAAAGTACAGATTTGACCATGTCACCTCCCTATACAATAAAAAACAATGAATCTCTATTACCTCTAAGATTAAATATAAAATCCTTCACCAGCTTATCCCTTCCTTCAATTCTAGTGTTCTTATACTTTTCCTTTCCATGAACGCAGTCATTTATGGAAAGTGTCCTATATACTGTTCTTCACACTTGAAACACCAACTCCTGATTCCAAGCTCTACTTATGTCAAAGTATACCTCATATACCACTGCATTCAAGTGACCTTTTTAGATGCTTGTCCTTAGACAACCAGTCTCCCAAGTTTGTAAACTTGGCAGAGAAATGTATGTATGTACACATCTCTGTGTCTGTCTCTCTCATTGTGCTTTGAAGAGAAAACAGAAGCAAACAAAAGAATTGATTTGTTTGGCCTTCTCTCTGTATGAATTCTTTTTGCAAGCAGAGATCCTGTATCTTCCTTAATCATTTTTCTATCAATATAGCAAAAGAGACTTTTTGGTTGTTTGTAGCTTCCCTAGTCAGTTTCCAATCATTTTGATATTTATCATTCTTGATGCTACACTTATGGGATAAGGCTATTCTTTTTTCATTTTTCATTTTCTGTTCCCTAGCCTTGTTTTCATCTCTTGTACATGTATTTTTTTTGAATATCAGTTGATGCATAAATTCCTTGATATCTTCAGACAAATACCATTTTTCTTTCCCATTGCAATTGTTTCCTTTTGTATTGAGAATCTTATTCTTGAATATGAGTGAATAAATAAATAAACAAAGCATTTTAACATATAATCAATACATTTGATAAAGTTTCACCCATCCCTTTCCTACTAGCCTCTCCTGTAGCATTTTGGCTACGGGATCCTACATACTGTTTCTCTGAATCCTTCAACATCCTCTTCCCTAAAATTTATGTCTTCTGATTCTAAATACGGTGGTCTTTTCTTACTGTATTATAACACTTTCAAAGACTGTATTAATTTATTGAGAGTTGAGAATTAACATCTGGTGTATACAGAGCTGGACCAATGGTATGAAGAAATGCTAGTTGTCCAGGTCTTCTGGACTTTGAATGACTTCACACTGGTTTCTTTTCCCAAACTCCATTATTTCATCGTCTTTCCAGTCTCCCAAGTTTGTAAACTTGGCGTTATCCTTGCTTTCTCACCCTCCTTCATTCTAGATATCTTATCAGATGCCAACTTTTGCTTTAGCTCCCTCTATAATTTCCATCATATCTGACCCATTCTCTCCATTCAAATAGATACCATACTATTTTAGGCTCTCATCAGCTTTCACCTAGATTATTGCAGTTCCCCTAAATGCTTCAAGTGTCTTCTCAAATACTGCTACACAATGCTACCAAAATTATTTCTGTTAACTGTATATCTGAGTGGGTGACTTACTCAAATTCTATTGCTTCTAGGATAAAATATTAATTGTTTTGTTAAGCCTTTAACATCTTTAACAACCAGGAGACAATCTCTCTTTTCAAACTCATTTAGACAATATACCCCAATCCCACCTCCAGCCAGCAAAACTAATCATCTCACTGTTCCTCACACACAACACTCCATCTGCTGTCTGCACTAGCTGAAGTCTATGACCAGAATGCATTACCTGCTTACCTCTATCTCAGAGAGTTCCTCTCTTCCTTAAAGAATATCATTCTAGTACCACCTTCTGCATAAACCTTTCCCGTTTCCCCCATTTGCTAATGTGCTCCCTCCCAAACTGCTCGCATTTACTCTATATACATTTGTATCTATTCCTTTTAATAATTATACTGTGTATACTTAGATATATATTTGTTGTCTCCTTCATTAGAATGTAAATTCTTCAGTGAGTCAGCAAAGAAACATTTAACACCTACCATGTGTTGGGTATTATGCTAGCATTTATAGAGCACTTTAAGGTTGCAAAGTACTTTAAAAGTAATGTCTAATTTGATCCTCACAGCCTTATAAAGTAGGTGATGTTACTATCCCCATTTTACATAGGGGAAACTGAGGCAGATAGAAATTCTCAGAGTCACACAGCTACTAAGGGCCTGAGGCTAGAATTTAACTTAGGACTTCCTAACTCTAGGTCCATTGCTCTATTCTCTGCACCATCTAGCTGCCTATGTGAGAGGAAGATGGACTGGAGTGTAAAGAGGCTTGCAGAGGAGAGAATAATCAGCAGGTTTTTGCCAGGCATGGCAAGGCATGAAGGCCTCTCCCAAGGTGGAAGGACTGTAAAAGAAGAGAAGAGGGATTATATGAATGATGTTGTAAAGGTAAAATTTCAAAGGCCTTAGCAATAGATTGGACATGAGAAATGAGAGTAAGTGAAAAATTGACGATTATGCCTGGATTGCTAGCCTGGGTAAGTAGGAGGATGAAGGTATCCTTAACAGTAATTGGGAAGTTAGGAAGAAGGAAGGGTTTTGGAGGAAAGATAATGAGTTCCGTTTTGGAAATGCTGAGCTTAAGATGTCTATGGGACATCCAGGTCTAGATAGCCAATAGACACGTGGAGATGTAAAACTAGGGGTTGGCAGAGAGATGAGGCTACTTATGTGTATCTGAGACTTACCAACATAGAGATATTAATTGAATGTATGGATGCTGCTGAGATCATGAAGTGAAATAATAGAGAGGGAGAGCAGCTCAGTGATCTGGATGAAGATCCAGCAAAGGAAACTGAAAAGAAGCAGTCAGATAGATAGAAGTAGGAGGGAACAGTGTTATAAAAACTGAGAGAGAAGAGAATATTAGGAAGTGTCAAAGGCTGCTGAGAAGTCAAGAAGGATGATGATTGAGAAAACACCATTAGGTTTGACAGTTAAGATTGTTAGTAAAATTGGAGAGGCAAGTTTTGATTGAATGATGAGGTCAGAAGGAAGACTGTAGGGTTTTAAGAAGAGTCAGGAAAGTAAGTGGAGTCATCTATTGTAAGACCTTTTCAAAGAGTTTACCCACAAAAGGAAGGAGAGATTGTAATGGGAATGTGAATTTGAAGATTTTCTCTGCCCCTTAATAAATCTAAGGGAATTTGAAGACCTTCCCTGATTTGAAGATTTTTCCTACCCCTTAATAGGCTGAATGTAATCACATGGAGTCTGTGGTGGGAAGAGTTTGTTGAAGGAAGCTGGGAGTCAGAGCAGTTAGAGAGGGAGGGATGAGAGGATGTACCCAGGTAGACAGCTAGGCTTGTGAGTGTTGGTTTATGGGAAAGCTACAGGATGGTATGGCTCTCTCTGCTGTTATGGTGTATTAACTTCTTTGCTACTATGATGGATTCGTCTTTCTGGTTTTGAGACTCAGTTTTCTGGTATCTGAATAAATGTTTTGCTTCTATCTTCTATATGGAGAGTCTTATATTTTGTGATTGAGCACTATCCCAGCATATTTACCATTGCCTTCAGTGCTATGAATATTGTATTGGTGCTACAGAGATATCATAATAGCTAGGTATCAGGGATGGATGGATCAAGTGAGAGTATTTTGAACATGAGGGATTCATGGGCATTTTATAAACATTAGGGAATCAGTTGACAAAGATGGGAGATAAATTAAAGAATGGGGATGATAGAGAAGGCAAACTGTTGGGAAAGATGAGAGGGACTGAAAGGAGAGATTTTTTTTCCTTTTTTTGCACTTACATTTCCAGTCCCTTATACAGTGTCTGGCACATAGTAGGTACTTAATAAAAGCTTGTTCTTTGACTGAGTGTGAAAAATGTCTCACATTTTACATCTATAAAATCATCCCATACTCCACTCAGACACATAAGCTGTGTGACCTAGGGCAAGTAACTTAACCTTTCTTAGGCTCAAGTTCTTTAACTGTAAAATGGGGATAATTATTATACCTTACCAACAGAATTGTTGTGATGATCAAATGAGTAAAGCCCTTCAAAACAGTAAAGCACTTAAAAAAAACCTTTAAAGTGATACAGAGATGTTAGCTCTGATTTTTATTATTCAGTGATTGAGGATCTGGCCAAGTCTCAGATGCCTCACTTCTGACCATCAGTTCTCAAAGCCTCCTAAGGAACTAGAGAAAGTACATGGGAATAGCCTAAGTGTTTAGTAACCACAGTAATGACCTAGAAATGGGTTGTGTATTACATCTATGACATGAGTTTGTTTTCTAATATTTTATCTTTTTCCCTTAAAATGTGAGGCAGCAAAACTTCAGTTAATCAAAGGCTCTGCTTAGGTGGTTTTTCAGTTAATTGAAGTTTTACTCTTATAAAACCAGGCACTCTATTTCCCAGGTTGGCAATGACCTTTCCCCCTCAGGCCTCAACCAGGATTTTTTTTTTTTTGGTACCTCCCTAAAAGACCTATTATATATTATTTTATATTAGCATGAACTATTTATTTTATTCCCCTACCTGACTCTCAGTTCTATGAGGTATGGACTTTATGGGGTTTGTTGAAACATCCTATCTCTCTCAGTTTTCTGTTCACTATAATAATAAATGTTTTGTTCAATTGAATTTAAATGTTCTGAGTCTGCCTTTACCCAAAACATTAATGAACTTAACACTGCCACACACAGCATCATCTTTGCCTGGGTGATTTAGTGATGCTAAGGTAATTAATATATTTCCTTTAGGAGTATCAGCATGATCAGTGACATTCTATGTTGATGTGAGGAAGGCTCTCACAGGACACTGAGTGATTAGGAAATTACCTAAGAGGAATATTTGGCTCCCTGGAGCCACTGCCTTACTTTTGACATTAAATCTTTAGAGTATAGCTTTAATAGCAGATCCCTGGAAAAGATGTTGAAATAAAAAAAAAAATGATATAATTAATTGAAATGCAGTACTGAGTTTGAGCATTTTAATTCAATTCAACATTCGTTAAGCACCTATTACTTGCAGGCACAGTGCTATGTGCTGGGAATACAAAGAGAATTTCTGGTAACTAGTAGCTTATAGTCTAACAGTAAGCTAAGACATGTTACCCAAATTAGTATAACAAATGATAGAATGATATAGGAACAAAGGGGAAATCTAGACAAAGTATTCTCAGAAAATTAAGGAAAGAGGGAGGGGCAGCTAGGAGGTACAGAAGGCAGAGGTGAGAGTGTTGGTTCTGGAGTTAGGAAGACTCCCCTTTGTGAACTCAAGTCTTGTCTCAGACTCTTACTAGCTATATGAACCTGGGCAAGACACTTATCTTGTTTGCCTTAGTTACCTCATCTGTAAAATGAGCTGGAGAAGAAAATGTCAAACCACTCCAGTTTTTTTTTTGCCAAGAAATCCCCAAATGGAGTCATGAAGAGTTGAACATGACTGAATTGACTCTACAACAGCAACAAAAAAGGAAAGGACACTTTTAGTTGGAAAATATAATTCAATCTAACTGAATCCAAGAAATATTTATTAATTGCCCATTGTATACAAAATACTATACTTGGCACTGGGGATAAAAAGGCAAAATGAAAACCTGCCATCAAGAAGCTTAGATTCTACTTAAGGGTAGAGCATAAAGAGATAATACCTCATAAGGTTATAGGGAAAATGAAATAAGTAAATAAATTGTGAAATTTTTAAAACTAAAATTATACACACATATGAGCTTTATTATAATTTTTACACAATTTCTCTTGGTTCTACCCACTTTGATAACCACTGCCATAGTATAGGCTTTCATTTTCTCATGCCTAGATTCTACACACTTATAGGTTCCCCAATTTAAAGGCAGAAAATAAGAGATCATAGAGAACCACCAGTAGTGTCAAAATCAAATAGAAACTTATCCCAGTGGAGTATGTACTGACTTAGAAAAATCACAAATTAACATGATCTACATTCTACTGTATCTGTTAATTTTGTCAGACATTCCCAATTATATTTTAACCTGGTTCAGGCAGCATTTAGGAGTTCTACAAGACTACTGGCTGCTATGGGCAGTAAGTTTTGACACCTCTGACTAGTCCAGGCCCGGAATTGTGCAACAAGGAGACTGAAGCACAGATAAGTTTCATGACTTACTTTAGGCCATGCAGGGAAGTAGGTTTCAGAGTCTGGATTCAAATAAAATCTTTCCAGTTCAATTCTAGCACTCTTTAAATTGGATTGCACTTCGTATTTCTAATTTCTCTCTTTTCCAAATTATTAAGAGATTGCTACATTTTTTTTCTTAAGGTGAGCGATCTCTTGAGAGTGGATACAGATGAATGTCCTGGGTCACTCTTAAAATTTAATCTGAAGACATAGTTTGCTGTGTGTAGTGAAGTGTGCTGGCCCTAGAGTCAGTATGGGACAGGTTTTATACACATTTTCTTTAAAAAAATATTTCATGCAATTTGCTTATTTTTAGAATTATTTGTATTTTTGTTTTTATATTACTTCTATTTCTGAATATATACTTCCCATTCCCCTACCCTGTGTGTTATTTATTTTGACAATAACAAATTTAAAGAAGCAATAAAAAAGTTCAGCAAAACTGACCAATGAACCAATTAAATCTGATCATATGAGCAATATTCCACATCCTAGTCAGCTGCCTCTGCAAATAAAGGAGAAAGGCATATTTTCTCATCGCTTCTTCAAAGATAAGCTTGATTATTATAATTCCACAGCATTCAGTTTCAGGCATATTTTTGTTTTTGTTTTTTTCATCTTTCCATTTACATTGTTGTATAATAAATGCTTAACAAATACTTATGGATTGACTGACCAAATTGGTTTAGCTATCACCATTATCACTACCATTTTACCTCTTTTTTTCAATGACCTACATTAACTTCTATGACCCATGTGGCAAATCCAAACTTTAAAGTCTTTCAACAATATCCTGTCAAATTTATTGCTTTTATTACTTCTCACTTAGATGGCCATCTTCCCTTTATTCTCCTTATCCAAATGGAGTTCAAATGCCAGTGCCTTCCAGAAACTTTTTTCGAATACTGCAGCTATTCTCTAGCCACTTATTCTAACCTACTTCCTATAGTTTAGAGCTGGGGTGGGAACCTGCAACCTCGAGGCTTCGCTTCTGGTTTAGAGTGTTCACTTTATCCTCAAATTTATCTGGAACAATTTGTCTAGATCACTCTTATGCTTCTCAGTCCTTGTCTTGTAATATGCTTCTCTGCATACATGTTCTAACCCTCTAGCCAAAAGAATATAGATTCCTTAAAGGCAAGGACCATGATAGTATGAGTTTTTGTATTCTCCAACATCTAGTAGAGTATCTTACACTAAGACCCACTTATCAAATGTTACTGATTGTTGAATAAATGAAAACATATGATTGGAAGACCAATTACAGACTTGAAAATGAGTTTGGAATCATTTAGTGATAGCTTCCAATATTATAAATTAGGAGATTGTGAACCAAACAGATTGAATGATCAAATTAGTTAATGGAGGAAAAAAAATACATCAAAAAAGTAGAACTACAAATAACTTTTTTTTACAGTCCCCAGTTACCTTCAAAGCTCTCAGTCCAACCCCTTTCACATATATGAGATCTTTCCAGTTACCTCAAGTCATCAATGCCTTGGACCCTTCCTGCCCACCAACCCATTACCTTGTATTTATTTTGTAAATATTTCTACATATTCATGTTGTCTCCTCCCTATAAAAGTAAGCTTCTTAAGGTCAGAGATTATTTTAATTCTTATTCCCAGTACCTGATACATTCTATAAGTGATGGATAAATGGTTGATGTTCTGATTTAAATTCTAGTATCCTTTCCAATATATTATGGCACCTCCTAGGACACTTAAACATAAGGAAGGACTTTATGACCATGAAAGTGTTAAAATGCAGTTTCACTAACCTAACATTGCTAATTGTTTCCAGGAAAACATGATATTAGGGGAAATAACATTGTAGTTGACTATTAATTTTATAGGAAAAAATGTAATAAACAAGTGACCAGCTGAACAATAACATAGTGGGGCTCACATCTTTAATGGTGGTGCTTGGTTACAATGATTAAGAAGTTATGAAAAAGTGATGTTTCAGACAATCTTCTACAGGCTGTGTTCACACTAGAATATACTCAGGTGGGGTTGTATAGTCTTTATGTCTAGGCAGCTTCAAGACAGGAAAGAGGATTTGTCTGTCTTGGAAGGCCTAGCTCATCTGCCTATACGCAGGCAATTTGAAATGATGTCTCTTGGAAGTTCCTACTTGGAATACCATCTCTCTTCAGCTCTACCAATTCTCATTACCTCCCTCAAAATTCAAAATCTGGCTTAAAAAAATTACCTTCAAAATATGATTCTAATTTTACATCCCCCTTCCCTAAGAATTCCTGTTTGAATTTAATTATTCCTTTATACCACATCATGGTAGTTCCTTAGCAAATTTGTAGAATAGTAATGGGGACTTATTAACATACTGCTTTATAAGTCATTGCAAGTCTAAATTGATTTGTACATTCATAGACTTCAGTGACTTAAGCATAGTATGTACTTAGTAAATAAGCAAATTTATGTATTTTGTCCCTGAAATTAGGGAATAAAGTTCTTGAGATCAGGAGTCACTAGTTTTGTATTCCTTACTTTTATATAATGTTAGGAATAGAATCAATGATTAATGTGGTATTATGAGATGAATGCTACACTTGTAATTAGAAGACCTAACCTTCAGTTCTTTTTCTGTCTTATAATAATAATGAAAATCACAACTTCTCTGGGTCTTATTTTTTCTTTATCTGTAAAACAGGGATGAATTAATTGTCTTACCACTTGCCCTTCTGCCACACTCTCTGGAACCCTTTGTGTTGACATCTAACTTGCTGGTACTTCTTAAGGACTCTTAGGCCTTTTCATCTAGTCTGTGGCTGAACTCCAAAGACCTCTGAGACTTTCTACTTGAAATTTCCTATATGTGTTATCTCCCCTAATTAGAGTGTGAACTCTTTCAGATTAAGGACTATCTTGATATTCTATTTGTCTCCCCAGAACTTAGCATAGCGCTAGGCACACAGCAAGCATTTAATAAATGTCTTTTCATTAATCTATCACTCAATTAATTAATTCAATGTCTCAAAAATGAGAATTAATTGAAATTATATACATATATATATAAATAAGTAAATATAAATGCAAGCATTTCGTGTGTGTGTGTGTGTGTGTGTGTGTGTGTGTACACATGCACCCAAACGTCCATGCTTCGTAATCAGTAAACACTGTATAAAGGTAAGCTATTGATTCTATTGCTACCATACTCCAAATAACTAATTGAACTGGATGCCCTTGGGGAGAAAGTTAAGTCAATTTCATTGCTATTATCACAATTCTATTTAACTAAGCTTAGACTCAGGAGAATGCTGTAATAGTTCCTGGAGGACTGCTCAAATTATGTACAATAGAAAAAATGAGTGGGGGATGGCTAGCTAATAATAATAAAGACTGGCACTTCTGTAGTGCTCCAGGGCTTATAGGCCACTTTACAGATACCATCACATTTTAGTGTCATAGTTTGTGAGATAGGGATTATTCATATCCATATGAATGGTGATCCTTTTATCTGATTATACCCAGAAAAAGACCAGTCAAAATGTAGACTTTTAAATGCAAAAAAAAAAAAAAATCAGCTTTAAGATTTGTACTGTGTTTTATGTAGACAAGTTCATGGGACTTCCACAATTCTGTCTGGGAGGTATATTTATCCCCATTTTATGGATAAGGAAACTGAGGCTCAGAGAAGTGGAGAGATTTTCATTGCCCCTTGATATGTTGTAGGCGGGATTTGAACCTTTCTGTCGTGACTACAAAGTCCAACTAGTCAGTCAATAAACACTCATTGAGTATTTACTATGTGCCGGGCACTTTGCTAAGTTGCCTTTTATATTATGAAAATAGGTTTCACTGGGCTTCCACCCTCTAATGGAAAATTATTTCAACCTCTATCTGTATATCAACACCTGAGTGGTAAATCAAATATGGAACATAAATGAGAATTCAAAAAGTTCATTTAAAGATATAACTCATACTTGGTTTATAGTATGCATAGGATATCCATGATGGAGCACACAAGGTTAGGAGAAAAATCATTCCATTCTTGTTTGTGCAAAATGTAATCTCCTCTGTGATATATTTAATTCATTTATGTTCAGTTATTCTCATTTCTGGTGATCCATATCCTCTCTGAAAGGGATTCTATTATTTTAGATAGTATACAGTCTAATAAATTCCTTGTTAGCAATTCAACGGCTTTCCATGAGAAATTGTAAGTGACTTATTTCCTATCATCCACAGGGAAAACAAGAACAACAACAATATCTGAAAAACGAGAATTTTTAAAGTATATTTTGGATCACCATGCAGGACATAAAGGAAAACGATAGTCCGGAAAACTGAATGTCCAGATCACTTGCTGATAATTTTTGTGTGGTTATTCCATCTTCTATAAATATAATCTGCAAGACAAACCCATCACTTCAGGCTCTATTCAGAGAGCAGATCATTATTGGACATAAGTTTAAGAAAATAGCAATTAAAAGCATGGGTCATTTTCCAAGTATGAAAATTAAATATTTCCTCCTCACTTTTTACTTCTCTAATAACCCATGGTATCACACATATCACTCAGCATGACTGCCATGGATTACACAACACTTACAAGTTTAAAGATATTTTGCTGTTGTCAAAAAATAAACTAAACTTTATTAGAACAAAGAAAAATATTTTTCTAACATCTAACATATATGACTCAGTGATTTCCTGTACTGGATATTAAGGGTCAAAGGATACAAATAAAGAGTATATATATATTACTTACCCCTGTCCTTTGAACTTCCATGAAAATGGCTCTTTGGAATGATTTTTCCCACACAGCTAGCTCGCTCCCTAGCTCTACATTGAAAAAATGACTTTTTCCCTGTCCAACCATGACACTGAAGCAATATGGCCATTGGTCTTCCAGGTCATAGTCCTGGTGAAGACCCAGATAAAAATTTGCTTGTAACCAGTAGTCATCAGCAAGCCAGAGCTGAAAAACACAGAATAAGAGTTTATTTGTTTTAATTGCTGGAAAGGACCTAAGAACACTGAAAGGCATTTTAAATATGGAAGGCGCATAAAATATCAGAGGTAGAAGAGACCTTAACACAGAGCAAATAAAATGTTTGAGCTTGAGAGGATCTTAGGAAGTAGAATATTAGAATATAGAATGATTGAAAGGACCTATATATAACCTAACAATAGAGATTATTATCTACATCAGTGGAGGAAGGTCCCACGTGTTGATGGGAAATACAGATCACTGTACTGAAATAAATAATTTCTTTTTTGTATAAGAACACAAACCTGTGAGTAAGGTAATATAGTCATTATTCTTACTGTTCAGATTAGGAAACCGAAGCTCAGAGAGAACACATGAATTATATTTGGGAATAAGCCTAGAATATACTGGAGTAAGGATTCAAACCCAAATATCTTCTGACTCCAATGCTTTCCCTCTTTCTATTGCCCATTATATATATATATATATATATACACATACACACACATACACATATGTGTGTATATACATAAATATATATATGTGTATGATTATGTATATATTTGACCTATGATTTCATTGGTATAAAGGACAATGTGAGATATCTACATTTACAATTATATTCATATCTATTCTTCCTTCTTTCCCTCTTATCTCCCCTTCCTCTCATTTCCTTTTTCTCTCCTCTTTTCTCCTCTTCCTTCCCTTTCTTCCTCCTTCTTGTTCTTCTCTCTTTCGTTATTCGCTTCTTCTCAGTGTATGCATGTATTGTGTTTGAGTATAAGAGAGAGAGAGAGAGAAAGAGAAAGATAGAGAGAGAGAGAGAGAGAGAGAGAGAGAGAGAGAGAGAGAGCTCCTGGCTATGTGCCCCTGGGTGAGTCACTTGACCTTACTGTTCCCCAGTAACTCTCTAAGAATATAAGTTGCAGAGTAGGTGCTGTTCTGGAGGTTCTATATAGGCACATGGGTTCTTTCTCTCTCTATCCCCCACCCCTAAAGAAGTTCCTTCACTGATGAAATAAGAAGTCCAGTGCAAAGTAACATAGGCATGTATGTATTTATATATAGAAAATCAGCTCCTCAAAGGCAGGACTGGTGACTTTATCTTTGTATCCCCAGCATATAGAACAGTGTCTTAAACACAGAAATTAGTGTTTGTTGAATTGAATACAAAGTAAATTAATTAACTAACAAATATTTCCATTCCATTAGTTTTAATACCAAAAAAAATATGATTTAGAAAGATTATGGATAGTTTTACTTTGCCTGAAAGAAATTAAACACAAATTTATTTTTCTTTTTGGAGGGCAAATTAATGTACTTGGAGTGCATTCTGCTTCATCATTAAAAAGGTACGTCTTAGATACACTATTCAGATGATGTTCATAATTTGTCACGACTGCAATCAAGGCACTGATTGATGTAATTTTCTCATCAATTTCATGGCTGATGTAGAAATTTGGTATAGACATAATTTTAATAGGTAGAAGAAAAATAATCTCTAGGGAGAAAAGAACACCACTGAGAAATAAAATCATTTCTTTGAACTTGTTTCTGCCCTAAACATTGATAGATATAATTGTGGAAGGGGGATTATGAACACAAATCAGAAAGAAAAATTGAAACTGAAAAGTAATAGTTTGCTTTTTGATTATGCATTTACTCTAATTCCTGAAGGATAAATTAACTTCATGTCAGAAAAATTAAAGATGGGAGAGAATCAACATCAAACTTATAAGCTATGCTAGACAAAAATGGATTTTTGTATGCTGGTTTAGTTTCTAAAAAAGATCCTACAACATTTGATAGAGGTAAAATGAATAGGTTCAGAAGGTATTGTTAGAAAGACAAACATGTTCCCAAACTTACAAATGCAGAATTATTGTGAGACCTTGAGTGTATTCTAAGAAGCTTTCAGTAACATAACACTTGTGATGAGGAAAGAAAAGTCAGGTGGTGTCTGACATATTCACTTATTCAATAAGCATTTATTAAGATGAAGCAGAGGGGTGGAGCCAAGATGGCTGCGTAGCAGCAGCAATATATCGCAGCTCTCACATAGCCACGCCAAAATACCCATGGAATAGGACTCTGGACCAACCTAGAACTTCAAATCACACACAAAGATACTTCCCACTAAAGTCAGCTCGGCTACGAGGAACCATAGCAGCACTGCGAACCGAAACTAGCCTGGCCTGAAGCCAAGGCTGTGCCCCGGGGGCGGCCGGGCGGAAGGTGCGGAGAAAGCTCTCAGGTGAGCGCCGATAAGCACCAGCTGCGAGGAGGGGGGATTGTGAAAGAGGGAGATAAGCATCCGGCCGAAAGGTCTCCAGAGCGGAAAAGCGAAAGGCGGAGGTTTTGCACCCGCCTCCGCGTTGTAGCTTCCCGCCCTAGGTCTGCAAAAAGCAGGGGGACTGAGCGATTGTTTTCAGACCAGTGCTCTCCCGTTGAGCGGCCTGGATC
>JAQQSV010000174.1:99816-168039 GCA_028646515.1 Pseudochirops corinnae
CGGCGCTCACCTGAGAGCTTTCTCCGCACCTTCCGCCCGGCCGCCCCCGGGGCACAGCCTTGGCTTCAGGCCAGGCTAGTTTCGGTTCGCAGTGCTGCTATGGTTCCTCGTAGCCGAGCTGACTTTAGTGGGAAGTATCTTTGTGTGTGATTTGAAGTTCTAGGTTGGTCCAGAGTCCTATTCCATGGGTATTTTGGCGTGGCTATGTGAGAGCTGCGATATATTGCTGCTGCTACGCAGCCATCTTGGCTCCACCCCTCTGCTTCATCTTAATAAATGCTTATTGAATAAGTGAATATGTCAGACACCACCTGACTTTTCTTTCCTCATCACAAGTGTTATGTTACTGAAAGCTTCTTAGAATACACTCAAGGTCTCACAATAATTCTGCATTTGTAAGTTTGGGAACATGTTTGTCTTTCTAACAATACCTTCTGAACCTATTCATTTTACCTCTATCAAATGTTGTAGGATCTTTTTTAGAAACTAAACCAGCATACAAAAATCCATTTTTGTCTAGCATAGCTTATAAGTTTGATGTTGATTCTCTCCCATCTTTAATTTTTCTGACATGAAGTTAATTTATCCTTCAGGAATTAGAGTAAATGCATAATCAAAAAGCAAACTATTACTTTTCAGTTTCAATTTTTCTTTCTGATTTGTGTTCATAATCCCCCTTCCACAATTATATCTATCAATGTTTAGGGCAGAAACAAGTTCAAAGAAATGATTTTATTTCTCAGTGGTGTTCTTTTCTCCCTAGAGATTATTTTTCTTCTACCTATTAAAATTATGTCTATACCAAATTTCTACATCAGCCATGAAATTGATGAGAAAATTACATCAATCAGTGCCTTGATTGCAGTCGTGACAAATTATGAACATCATCTGAATAGTGTATCTAAGACGTACCTTTTTAATGATGAAGCAGAATGCACTCCAAGTACATTAATTTGCCCTCCAAAAAGAAAAATAAATTTGTGTTTAATTTCTTTCAGGCAAAGTAAAACTATCCATAATCTTTCTAAATCATATTTTTTTTGGTATTAAAACTAATGGAATGGAAATATTTGTTAGTTAATTAATTTACTTTGTATTCAATTCAACAAACACTAATTTCTGTGTTTAAGACACTGTTCTATATGCTGGGGATACAAAGATAAAGTCACCAGTCCTGCCTTTGAGGAGCTGATTTTCTATATATAAATACATACATGCCTATGTTACTTTGCACTGGACTTCTTATTTCATCAGTGAAGGAACTTCTTTAGGGGTGGGGGATAGAGAGAGAAAGAACCCATGTGCCTATATAGAACCTCCAGAACAGCACCTACTCTGCAACTTATATTCTTAGAGAGTTACTGGGGAACAGTAAGGTCAAGTGACTCACCCAGGGGCACATAGCCAGGAGCTCTCTCTCTCTCTCTCTCTCTCTCTCTCTCTCTCTCTCTCTATCTTTCTCTTTCTCTCTCTCTCTCTCTTATACTCAAACACAATACATGCATACACTGAGAAGAAGCGAATAACGAAAGAGAGAAGAACAAGAAGGAGGAAGAAAGGGAAGGAAGAGGAGAAAAGAGGAGAGAAAAAGGAAATGAGAGGAAGGGGAGATAAGAGGGAAAGAAGGAAGAATAGATATGAATATAATTGTAAATGTAGATATCTCACATTGTCCTTTATACCAATGAAATCATAGGTCAAATATATACATAATCATACACATATATATATTTATGTATATACACACATATGTGTATGTGTGTGTATGTGTATATATATATATATATATATAATGGGCAATAGAAAGAGGGAAAGCATTGGAGTCAGAAGATATTTGGGTTTGAATCCTTACTCCAGTATATTCTAGGCTTATTCCCAAATATAATTCATGTGTTCTCTCTGAGCTTCGGTTTCCTAATCTGAACAGTAAGAATAATGACTATATTACCTTACTCACAGGTTTGTGTTCTTATACAAAAAAGAAATTATTTATTTCAGTACAGTGATCTGTATTTCCCATCAACACGTGGGACCTTCCTCCACTGATGTAGATAATAATCTCTATTGTTAGGTTATATATAGGTCCTTTCAATCATTCTATATTCTAATATTCTACTTCCTAAGATCCTCTCAAGCTCAAACATTTTATTTGCTCTGTGTTAAGGTCTCTTCTACCTCTGATATTTTATGCGCCTTCCATATTTAAAATGCCTTTCAGTGTTCTTAGGTCCTTTCCAGCAATTAAAACAAATAAACTCTTATTCTGTGTTTTTCAGCTCTGGCTTGCTGATGACTACTGGTTACAAGCAAATTTTTATCTGGGTCTTCACCAGGACTATGACCTGGAAGACCAATGGCCATATTGCTTCAGTGTCATGGTTGGACAGGGAAAAAGTCATTTTTTCAATGTAGAGCTAGGGAGCGAGCTAGCTGTGTGGGAAAAATCATTCCAAAGAGCCATTTTCATGGAAGTTCAAAGGACAGGGGTAAGTAATATATATATACTCTTTATTTGTATCCTTTGACCCTTAATATCCAGTACAGGAAATCACTGAGTCATATATGTTAGATGTTAGAAAAATATTTTTCTTTGTTCTAATAAAGTTTAGTTTATTTTTTGACAACAGCAAAATATCTTTAAACTTGTAAGTGTTGTGTAATCCATGGCAGTCATGCTGAGTGATATGTGTGATACCATGGGTTATTAGAGAAGTAAAAAGTGAGGAGGAAATATTTAATTTTCATACTTGGAAAATGACCCATGCTTTTAATTGCTATTTTCTTAAACTTATGTCCAATAATGATCTGCTCTCTGAATAGAGCCTGAAGTGATGGGTTTGTCTTGCAGATTATATTTATAGAAGATGGAATAACCACACAAAAATTATCAGCAAGTGATCTGGACATTCAGTTTTCCGGACTATCGTTTTCCTTTATGTCCTGCATGGTGATCCAAAATATACTTTAAAAATTCTCGTTTTTCAGATATTGTTGTTGTTCTTGTTTTCCCTGTGGATGATAGGAAATAAGTCACTTACAATTTCTCATGGAAAGCCGTTGAATTGCTAACAAGGAATTTATTAGACTGTATACTATCTAAAATAATAGAATCCCTTTCAGAGAGGATATGGATCACCAGAAATGAGAATAACTGAACATAAATGAATTAAATATATCACAGAGGAGATTACATTTTGCACAAACAAGAATGGAATGATTTTTCTCCTAACCTTGTGTGCTCCATCATGGATATCCTATGCATACTATAAACCAAGTATGAGTTATATCTTTAAATGAACTTTTTGAATTCTCATTTATGTTCCATATTTGATTTACCACTCAGGTGTTGATATACAGATAGAGGTTGAAATAATTTTCCATTAGAGGGTGGAAGCCCAGTGAAACCTATTTTCATAATATAAAAGGCAACTTAGCAAAGTGCCCGGCACATAGTAAATACTCAATGAGTGTTTATTGACTGACTAGTTGGACTTTGTAGTCACGACAGAAAGGTTCAAATCCCGCCTACAACATATCAAGGGGCAATGAAAATCTCTCCACTTCTCTGAGCCTCAGTTTCCTTATCCATAAAATGGGGATAAATATACCTCCCAGACAGAATTGTGGAAGTCCCATGAACTTGTCTACATAAAACACAGTACAAATCTTAAAGCTGATTTTTTTTTTTTTTTGCATTTAAAAGTCTACATTTTGACTGGTCTTTTTCTGGGTATAATCAGATAAAAGGATCACCATTCATATGGATATGAATAATCCCTATCTCACAAACTATGACACTAAAATGTGATGGTATCTGTAAAGTGGCCTATAAGCCCTGGAGCACTACAGAAGTGCCAGTCTTTATTATTATTAGCTAGCCATCCCCCACTCATTTTTTCTATTGTACATAATTTGAGCAGTCCTCCAGGAACTATTACAGCATTCTCCTGAGTCTAAGCTTAGTTAAATAGAATTGTGATAATAGCAATGAAATTGACTTAACTTTCTCCCCAAGGGCATCCAGTTCAATTAGTTATTTGGAGTATGGTAGCAATAGAATCAATAGCTTACCTTTATACAGTGTTTACTGATTACGAAGCATGGACGTTTGGGTGCATGTGTACACACACACACACACACACACACACACACACGAAATGCTTGCATTTATATTTACTTATTTATATATATATGTATATAATTTCAATTAATTCTCATTTTTGAGACATTGAATTAATTAATTGAGTGATAGATTAATGAAAAGACATTTATTAAATGCTTGCTGTGTGCCTAGCGCTATGCTAAGTTCTGGGGAGACAAATAGAATATCAAGATAGTCCTTAATCTGAAAGAGTTCACACTCTAATTAGGGGAGATAACACATATAGGAAATTTCAAGTAGAAAGTCTCAGAGGTCTTTGGAGTTCAGCCACAGACTAGATGAAAAGGCCTAAGAGTCCTTAAGAAGTACCAGCAAGTTAGATGTCAACACAAAGGGTTCCAGAGAGTGTGGCAGAAGGGCAAGTGGTAAGACAATTAATTCATCCCTGTTTTACAGATAAAGAAAAAATAAGACCCAGAGAAGTTGTGATTTTCATTATTATTATAAGACAGAAAAAGAACTGAAGGTTAGGTCTTCTAATTACAAGTGTAGCATTCATCTCATAATACCACATTAATCATTGATTCTATTCCTAACATTATATAAAAGTAAGGAATACAAAACTAGTGACTCCTGATCTCAAGAACTTTATTCCCTAATTTCAGGGACAAAATACATAAATTTGCTTATTTACTAAGTACATACTATGCTTAAGTCACTGAAGTCTATGAATGTACAAATCAATTTAGACTTGCAATGACTTATAAAGCAGTATGTTAATAAGTCCCCATTACTATTCTACAAATTTGCTAAGGAACTACCATGATGTGGTATAAAGGAATAATTAAATTCAAACAGGAATTCTTAGGGAAGGGGGATGTAAAATTAGAATCATATTTTGAAGGTAATTTTTTTAAGCCAGATTTTGAATTTTGAGGGAGGTAATGAGAATTGGTAGAGCTGAAGAGAGATGGTATTCCAAGTAGGAACTTCCAAGAGACATCATTTCAAATTGCCTGCGTATAGGCAGATGAGCTAGGCCTTCCAAGACAGACAAATCCTCTTTCCTGTCTTGAAGCTGCCTAGACATAAAGACTATACAACCCCACCTGAGTATATTCTAGTGTGAACACAGCCTGTAGAAGATTGTCTGAAACATCACTTTTTCATAACTTCTTAATCATTGTAACCAAGCACCACCATTAAAGATGTGAGCCCCACTATGTTATTGTTCAGCTGGTCACTTGTTTATTACATTTTTTCCTATAAAATTAATAGTCAACTACAATGTTATTTCCCCTAATATCATGTTTTCCTGGAAACAATTAGCAATGTTAGGTTAGTGAAACTGCATTTTAACACTTTCATGGTCATAAAGTCCTTCCTTATGTTTAAGTGTCCTAGGAGGTGCCATAATATATTGGAAAGGATACTAGAATTTAAATCAGAACATCAACCATTTATCCATCACTTATAGAATGTATCAGGTACTGGGAATAAGAATTAAAATAATCTCTGACCTTAAGAAGCTTACTTTTATAGGGAGGAGACAACATGAATATGTAGAAATATTTACAAAATAAATACAAGGTAATGGGTTGGTGGGCAGGAAGGGTCCAAGGCATTGATGACTTGAGGTAACTGGAAAGATCTCATATATGTGAAAGGGGTTGGACTGAGAGCTTTGAAGGTAACTGGGGACTGTAAAAAAAAGTTATTTGTAGTTCTACTTTTTTGATGTATTTTTTTTCCTCCATTAACTAATTTGATCATTCAATCTGTTTGGTTCACAATCTCCTAATTTATAATATTGGAAGCTATCACTAAATGATTCCAAACTCATTTTCAAGTCTGTAATTGGTCTTCCAATCATATGTTTTCATTTATTCAACAATCAGTAACATTTGATAAGTGGGTCTTAGTGTAAGATACTCTACTAGATGTTGGAGAATACAAAAACTCATACTATCATGGTCCTTGCCTTTAAGGAATCTATATTCTTTTGGCTAGAGGGTTAGAACATGTATGCAGAGAAGCATATTACAAGACAAGGACTGAGAAGCATAAGAGTGATCTAGACAAATTGTTCCAGATAAATTTGAGGATAAAGTGAACACTCTAAACCAGAAGCGAAGCCTCGAGGTTGCAGGTTCCCACCCCAGCTCTAAACTATAGGAAGTAGGTTAGAATAAGTGGCTAGAGAATAGCTGCAGTATTCGAAAAAAGTTTCTGGAAGGCACTGGCATTTGAACTCCATTTGGATAAGGAGAATAAAGGGAAGATGGCCATCTAAGTGAGAAGTAATAAAAGCAATAAATTTGACAGGATATTGTTGAAAGACTTTAAAGTTTGGATTTGCCACATGGGTCATAGAAGTTAATGTAGGTCATTGAAAAAAAGAGGTAAAATGGTAGTGATAATGGTGATAGCTAAACCAATTTGGTCAGTCAATCCATAAGTATTTGTTAAGCATTTATTATACAACAATGTAAATGGAAAGATGAAAAAAACAAAAACAAAAATATGCCTGAAACTGAATGCTGTGGAATTATAATAATCAAGCTTATCTTTGAAGAAGCGATGAGAAAATATGCCTTTCTCCTTTATTTGCAGAGGCAGCTGACTAGGATGTGGAATATTGCTCATATGATCAGATTTAATTGGTTCATTGGTCAGTTTTGCTGAACTTTTTTATTGCTTCTTTAAATTTGTTATTGTCAAAATAAATAACACACAGGGTAGGGGAATGGGAAGTATATATTCAGAAATAGAAGTAATATAAAAACAAAAATACAAATAATTCTAAAAATAAGCAAATTGCATGAAATATTTTTTTAAAGAAAATGTGTATAAAACCTGTCCCATACTGACTCTAGGGCCAGCACACTTCACTACACACAGCAAACTATGTCTTCAGATTAAATTTTAAGAGTGACCCAGGACATTCATCTGTATCCACTCTCAAGAGATCGCTCACCTTAAGAAAAAAAATGTAGCAATCTCTTAATAATTTGGAAAAGAGAGAAATTAGAAATACGAAGTGCAATCCAATTTAAAGAGTGCTAGAATTGAACTGGAAAGATTTTATTTGAATCCAGACTCTGAAACCTACTTCCCTGCATGGCCTAAAGTAAGTCATGAAACTTATCTGTGCTTCAGTCTCCTTGTTGCACAATTCCGGGCCTGGACTAGTCAGAGGTGTCAAAACTTACTGCCCATAGCAGCCAGTAGTCTTGTAGAACTCCTAAATGCTGCCTGAACCAGGTTAAAATATAATTGGGAATGTCTGACAAAATTAACAGATACAGTAGAATGTAGATCATGTTAATTTGTGATTTTTCTAAGTCAGTACATACTCCACTGGGATAAGTTTCTATTTGATTTTGACACTACTGGTGGTTCTCTATGATCTCTTATTTTCTGCCTTTAAATTGGGGAACCTATAAGTGTGTAGAATCTAGGCATGAGAAAATGAAAGCCTATACTATGGCAGTGGTTATCAAAGTGGGTAGAACCAAGAGAAATTGTGTAAAAATTATAATAAAGCTCATATGTGTGTATAATTTTAGTTTTAAAAATTTCACAATTTATTTACTTATTTCATTTTCCCTATAACCTTATGAGGTATTATCTCTTTATGCTCTACCCTTAAGTAGAATCTAAGCTTCTTGATGGCAGGTTTTCATTTTGCCTTTTTATCCCCAGTGCCAAGTATAGTATTTTGTATACAATGGGCAATTAATAAATATTTCTTGGATTCAGTTAGATTGAATTATATTTTCCAACTAAAAGTGTCCTTTCCTTTTTTGTTGCTGTTGTAGAGTCAATTCAGTCATGTTCAACTCTTCATGACTCCATTTGGGGATTTCTTGGCAAAAAAAAAACTGGAGTGGTTTGACATTTTCTTCTCCAGCTCATTTTACAGATGAGGTAACTAAGGCAAACAAGATAAGTGTCTTGCCCAGGTTCATATAGCTAGTAAGAGTCTGAGACAAGACTTGAGTTCACAAAGGGGAGTCTTCCTAACTCCAGAACCAACACTCTCACCTCTGCCTTCTGTACCTCCTAGCTGCCCCTCCCTCTTTCCTTAATTTTCTGAGAATACTTTGTCTAGATTTCCCCTTTGTTCCTATATCATTCTATCATTTGTTATACTAATTTGGGTAACATGTCTTAGCTTACTGTTAGACTATAAGCTACTAGTTACCAGAAATTCTCTTTGTATTCCCAGCACATAGCACTGTGCCTGCAAGTAATAGGTGCTTAACGAATGTTGAATTGAATTAAAATGCTCAAACTCAGTACTGCATTTCAATTAATTATATCATTTTTTTTTTTATTTCAACATCTTTTCCAGGGATCTGCTATTAAAGCTATACTCTAAAGATTTAATGTCAAAAGTAAGGCAGTGGCTCCAGGGAGCCAAATATTCCTCTTAGGTAATTTCCTAATCACTCAGTGTCCTGTGAGAGCCTTCCTCACATCAACATAGAATGTCACTGATCATGCTGATACTCCTAAAGGAAATATATTAATTACCTTAGCATCACTAAATCACCCAGGCAAAGATGATGCTGTGTGTGGCAGTGTTAAGTTCATTAATGTTTTGGGTAAAGGCAGACTCAGAACATTTAAATTCAATTGAACAAAACATTTATTATTATAGTGAACAGAAAACTGAGAGAGATAGGATGTTTCAACAAACCCCATAAAGTCCATACCTCATAGAACTGAGAGTCAGGTAGGGGAATAAAATAAATAGTTCATGCTAATATAAAATAATATATAATAGGTCTTTTAGGGAGGTACCAAAAAAAAAAAAATCCTGGTTGAGGCCTGAGGGGGAAAGGTCATTGCCAACCTGGGAAATAGAGTGCCTGGTTTTATAAGAGTAAAACTTCAATTAACTGAAAAACCACCTAAGCAGAGCCTTTGATTAACTGAAGTTTTGCTGCCTCACATTTTAAGGGAAAAAGATAAAATATTAGAAAACAAACTCATGTCATAGATGTAATACACAACCCATTTCTAGGTCATTACTGTGGTTACTAAACACTTAGGCTATTCCCATGTACTTTCTCTAGTTCCTTAGGAGGCTTTGAGAACTGATGGTCAGAAGTGAGGCATCTGAGACTTGGCCAGATCCTCAATCACTGAATAATAAAAATCAGAGCTAACATCTCTGTATCACTTTAAAGGTTTTTTTTAAGTGCTTTACTGTTTTGAAGGGCTTTACTCATTTGATCATCACAACAATTCTGTTGGTAAGGTATAATAATTATCCCCATTTTACAGTTAAAGAACTTGAGCCTAAGAAAGGTTAAGTTACTTGCCCTAGGTCACACAGCTTATGTGTCTGAGTGGAGTATGGGATGATTTTATAGATGTAAAATGTGAGACATTTTTCACACTCAGTCAAAGAACAAGCTTTTATTAAGTACCTACTATGTGCCAGACACTGTATAAGGGACTGGAAATGTAAGTGCAAAAAAAGGAAAAAAAATCTCTCCTTTCAGTCCCTCTCATCTTTCCCAACAGTTTGCCTTCTCTATCATCCCCATTCTTTAATTTATCTCCCATCTTTGTCAACTGATTCCCTAATGTTTATAAAATGCCCATGAATCCCTCATGTTCAAAATACTCTCACTTGATCCATCCATCCCTGATACCTAGCTATTATGATATCTCTGTAGCACCAATACAATATTCATAGCACTGAAGGCAATGGTAAATATGCTGGGATAGTGCTCAATCACAAAATATAAGACTCTCCATATAGAAGATAGAAGCAAAACATTTATTCAGATACCAGAAAACTGAGTCTCAAAACCAGAAAGACGAATCCATCATAGTAGCAAAGAAGTTAATACACCATAACAGCAGAGAGAGCCATACCATCCTGTAGCTTTCCCATAAACCAACACTCACAAGCCTAGCTGTCTACCTGGGTACATCCTCTCATCCCTCCCTCTCTAACTGCTCTGACTCCCAGCTTCCTTCAACAAACTCTTCCCACCACAGACTCCATGTGATTACATTCAGCCTATTAAGGGGTAGGAAAAATCTTCAAATCAGGGAAGGTCTTCAAATTCCCTTAGATTTATTAAGGGGCAGAGAAAATCTTCAAATTCACATTCCCATTACAATCTCTCCTTCCTTTTGTGGGTAAACTCTTTGAAAAGGTCTTACAATAGATGACTCCACTTACTTTCCTGACTCTTCTTAAAACCCTACAGTCTTCCTTCTGACCTCATCATTCAATCAAAACTTGCCTCTCCAATTTTACTAACAATCTTAACTGTCAAACCTAATGGTGTTTTCTCAATCATCATCCTTCTTGACTTCTCAGCAGCCTTTGACACTTCCTAATATTCTCTTCTCTCTCAGTTTTTATAACACTGTTCCCTCCTACTTCTATCTATCTGACTGCTTCTTTTCAGTTTCCTTTGCTGGATCTTCATCCAGATCACTGAGCTGCTCTCCCTCTCTATTATTTCACTTCATGATCTCAGCAGCATCCATACATTCAATTAATATCTCTATGTTGGTAAGTCTCAGATACACATAAGTAGCCTCATCTCTCTGCCAACCCCTAGTTTTACATCTCCACGTGTCTATTGGCTATCTAGACCTGGATGTCCCATAGACATCTTAAGCTCAGCATTTCCAAAACGGAACTCATTATCTTTCCTCCAAAACCCTTCCTTCTTCCTAACTTCCCAATTACTGTTAAGGATACCTTCATCCTCCTACTTACCCAGGCTAGCAATCCAGGCATAATCGTCAATTTTTCACTTACTCTCATTTCTCATGTCCAATCTATTGCTAAGGCCTTTGAAATTTTACCTTTACAACATCATTCATATAATCCCTCTTCTCTTCTTTTACAGTCCTTCCACCTTGGGAGAGGCCTTCATGCCTTGCCATGCCTGGCAAAAACCTGCTGATTATTCTCTCCTCTGCAAGCCTCTTTACACTCCAGTCCATCTTCCTCTCACATAGGCAGCTAGATGGTGCAGAGAATAGAGCAATGGACCTAGAGTTAGGAAGTCCTAAGTTAAATTCTAGCCTCAGGCCCTTAGTAGCTGTGTGACTCTGAGAATTTCTATCTGCCTCAGTTTCCCCTATGTAAAATGGGGATAGTAACATCACCTACTTTATAAGGCTGTGAGGATCAAATTAGACATTACTTTTAAAGTACTTTGCAACCTTAAAGTGCTCTATAAATGCTAGCATAATACCCAACACATGGTAGGTGTTAAATGTTTCTTTGCTGACTCACTGAAGAATTTACATTCTAATGAAGGAGACAACAAATATATATCTAAGTATACACAGTATAATTATTAAAAGGAATAGATACAAATGTATATAGAGTAAATGCGAGCAGTTTGGGAGGGAGCACATTAGCAAATGGGGGAAACGGGAAAGGTTTATGCAGAAGGTGGTACTAGAATGATATTCTTTAAGGAAGAGAGGAACTCTCTGAGATAGAGGTAAGCAGGTAATGCATTCTGGTCATAGACTTCAGCTAGTGCAGACAGCAGATGGAGTGTTGTGTGTGAGGAACAGTGAGATGATTAGTTTTGCTGGCTGGAGGTGGGATTGGGGTATATTGTCTAAATGAGTTTGAAAAGAGAGATTGTCTCCTGGTTGTTAAAGATGTTAAAGGCTTAACAAAACAATTAATATTTTATCCTAGAAGCAATAGAATTTGAGTAAGTCACCCACTCAGATATACAGTTAACAGAAATAATTTTGGTAGCATTGTGTAGCAGTATTTGAGAAGACACTTGAAGCATTTAGGGGAACTGCAATAATCTAGGTGAAAGCTGATGAGAGCCTAAAATAGTATGGTATCTATTTGAATGGAGAGAATGGGTCAGATATGATGGAAATTATAGAGGGAGCTAAAGCAAAAGTTGGCATCTGATAAGATATCTAGAATGAAGGAGGGTGAGAAAGCAAGGATAACGCCAAGTTTACAAACTTGGGAGACTGGAAAGACGATGAAATAATGGAGTTTGGGAAAAGAAACCAGTGTGAAGTCATTCAAAGTCCAGAAGACCTGGACAACTAGCATTTCTTCATACCATTGGTCCAGCTCTGTATACACCAGATGTTAATTCTCAACTCTCAATAAATTAATACAGTCTTTGAAAGTGTTATAATACAGTAAGAAAAGACCACCGTATTTAGAATCAGAAGACATAAATTTTAGGGAAGAGGATGTTGAAGGATTCAGAGAAACAGTATGTAGGATCCCGTAGCCAAAATGCTACAGGAGAGGCTAGTAGGAAAGGGATGGGTGAAACTTTATCAAATGTATTGATTATATGTTAAAATGCTTTGTTTATTTATTTATTCACTCATATTCAAGAATAAGATTCTCAATACAAAAGGAAACAATTGCAATGGGAAAGAAAAATGGTATTTGTCTGAAGATATCAAGGAATTTATGCATCAACTGATATTCAAAAAAAATACATGTACAAGAGATGAAAACAAGGCTAGGGAACAGAAAATGAAAAATGAAAAAAGAATAGCCTTATCCCATAAGTGTAGCATCAAGAATGATAAATATCAAAATGATTGGAAACTGACTAGGGAAGCTACAAACAACCAAAAAGTCTCTTTTGCTATATTGATAGAAAAATGATTAAGGAAGATACAGGATCTCTGCTTGCAAAAAGAATTCATACAGAGAGAAGGCCAAACAAATCAATTCTTTTGTTTGCTTCTGTTTTCTCTTCAAAGCACAATGAGAGAGACAGACACAGAGATGTGTACATACATACATTTCTCTGCCAAGTTTACAAACTTGGGAGACTGGTTGTCTAAGGACAAGCATCTAAAAAGGTCACTTGAATGCAGTGGTATATGAGGTATACTTTGACATAAGTAGAGCTTGGAATCAGGAGTTGGTGTTTCAAGTGTGAAGAACAGTATATAGGACACTTTCCATAAATGACTGCGTTCATGGAAAGGAAAAGTATAAGAACACTAGAATTGAAGGAAGGGATAAGCTGGTGAAGGATTTTATATTTAATCTTAGAGGTAATAGAGATTCATTGTTTTTTATTGTATAGGGAGGTGACATGGTCAAATCTGTACTTTCCAGAAGACCACTTTAGCAAATAAGTTGAGGATAGACTGAAAAGGGAAGAGAACTGAGGCAAGAAGACCAACCAACAGGCTATTTAAGTAGCCTCCAAGACTGAAGTGAGGAGGACCTTGGGGGTGGCAACGTGAGTGTAGAGAATGGTATTGTATGGGGGATGTTGTGAATGTAGAAACGAAAAGTATTGGTTTCAATAACACAATGTTTTATTTATTGGAAATTTTTAATAAGAGAGAAAAAATATGTAGTCCTTTAGGAAATAGAAAGTGGTTTAAAGGATAGAAACTAAAGGATAAAGATGAAAGAGGAGCAAACAATTGAGACAGTATTCAGTCAGGTCAATGGGGAGTGTTTATCTCATCATCGTCATCATGTTTATTATCATTTTTGATATTAATAATAATAATAATATAAATTATTTGCATATGCCATCTTATACTCACAGTAACCATGTTAGTTAAGTGACATTATTTTCCCCCAATTTACATATGAGAAAACTGAAGCTGAGAGGTTAAGTAACATAAGAGTCAGATGCAGGTATTGAACCTAGATTTTCCTTACTGCAAGTCCAGGTCTCTGTCCTCTATAGCATATGACACAGTATCATACTCTAACATTCATCTTAAAATCAGACTTTTTAAAGCTTGACCAATCCAATATTTAACACATATACATTCAATTCACCAAATTTTTGTTCAATTCTTACCAAAAGCATAACATAATGTATGGTGTTATGGATTTTTCAAAAAAAAAAAAAAGAAGGACATTACCCAGTTCTCATCCTCAAGGAATTTGCATTCTACTCTGGAAAGTAGAACATTCACAGGCAAATACAGTATTATACAGGGTAGAATGATATAGGCAAAGAAGATATTCAACACAAATTTTATTAGACAAATTTATCCAAAAGATATTTTCATCCCGAGGCATCAAGAAGGGCTTCTTGAAGGAGGTGGCACCTGATATAAACTTTGGAGTAAGGGAAGGTTCTCATCACATATAGATGAGGATGTAGTATATCCCTGCTGTGGACAACGGGTTTTTGTTGACTTTTTTAATCTTCTAGATTACGCATATCTCCTACTTTACTGATACCCAAATTACTACCATTTAATAAATCATGAAATAGATTCCTAATCTTATCTACTTATGTTACTCAACATTCAGATAATGGAATATACATCTTAAATTTACTGAGATGTGCTTACATTTATCTGATGAAAAATTACAGCTCTTCTCTCCCTATTCTCCATTATTCTTCTATTTAGACTTCAGTTAATCTTCACAAAGCATCACCTAAAAAATAGACAATAAAGAAAATAGTAAAACTATCCATTAAAGAAAACATTTAGTGAGCGTCCTACCAAAGAACTTTTATTTAAGAGATTATAAAGAATGGTTATTAGACAATATACTAGAGCTATGAAGAAAATTAACAAAATCATTCAAGGCTAGCTACACCTTACTATGAAACCATAATAAACAAAGACAAAAATATATTCCTGGAGACTCAGGAGTTTCTTTACCATGTGATGATTCCTTGCAAGAGTGTGAGTGAATAGGCAAAGGAAGAAATGGAGCTCAAACAAAGTCTGGAATAAGGATGACTAAGGATGTATATTAATGAACCACTACATCAGTGAAAAATTGCCCTGGAATTGAAAATCCAACTGGAATGTTGGTGAGAAATACAAAACAATTTTCTCAACTTAAATGAGATGGTCCTTAGGAGGAAACAGAATCTGTCATTAAACTATTCTCAAATCTTTTTTAATATTAAAGGCTTCCAGAGCTTACACTCTAATGGTGCAGCCTTTGAGAATTATCTCTACACCAAAATAAGGCATCAGAGTAACATTTTGTTTATGTAGTATCTTTCCTATAAAACTACAGTCCAGTGTGAATAAGGATTCTGTTTCATCCTTCTTAGACTAAGGAAAAATTAAAACTGGAAAAGACAGAAACTATTTAATCAAACCCATTAATAAAGGATGAAATAGAGGAGATCTAGATAAAGAATTGAAAGACTTGCTGAAAGTCACAAAGCTTCTAAGTAAAGAAGATTTTTTAAAGATTTTTTTTTAAAGATTTTAAGTTGGGTATCCTCACCAAAGCCCTGTACTTTTGCTGCTCTACCCTTATACCATGTTCTCTGTCTCTCCATACTACATTGTCATATATATTTTATGGAAGGATGGATAGACGGTTGGATAAGTGAAATCTATAGACCAAATATATACAACCTAGAAGTACATGTGAATAGTTCTTTAATTTACAGATTTTTTTTAACCACATTACTAAATCTGTTACCCAAGAGAATGAGCCTCTTGTTCCAGCTTAATGGGTCTCATTTACCTCATGTGTATAGTAGTCTCTGACACTTAGTGGTAAGCTTACAGTATTAGGAAACAATAATCATTATCATCTTCTATAGTACCTCGTTTATTGGGAGTGTTGAGAAGTGAACAATTCCACATGACTGAATTTTCTATTAATTTGTCTTTAAACTCGAAGCTTTAAAAAAAACTTAATGTGGGTGGAAATCTTTTTGCAGTGTATCACATACTCCTTTGTCTTTATAACCAGAGCATATTGGGAAAAACAGGAATATATTCTTGAAGACTCAAGATCATTATGGAAATTAGTTATTATACTTTCCTGCCTTTCAGGCATCATCAAGGAGTGGTAAGGTGTGTGGGGCTGTTTGCCACTAAAATATGCAAGAGTATAGGAAGGTCTCTTCTCTATATCAGCATCTGCCTTAAATGAGCCATGGAAGTGGGAAGGGAGGTAGGCAGGCAGAAATGCATGAGTAAAATCTCTCCTTTGGCCACCAGGTGGTGCTCCGAGCTCAAGATGCTCTAGCTCCCCTTCAAGTTTCTGTCTTACACACATACATATGATTGATGCCTGCCTGAAACCATGCCTGAAACCTTGCCTGAGTATCCTGGGTCCCAGCCACCCACCCTTTCTATTCTTGTGAATATCCACCTGGATTTACCTCGCGTTATTTAGACTAGGGGTAAAATACAAAAATGATTACATAATTTTTTATTCATACCCCCAATCTCTTAGATTCTTACCTTGTCCTATCTTCACATGATCCAAAGGAACACATATATGTTCCTTGTAGATTTTATGACTTTTACTGAATGGGACACAGAATAAAAGCATAGCAAAATTCCTGAGAGGTTGTTCATCTACCACTTCTATCAAGATCTAAACTCTCCTCTCCTCAGTAGTAGGCTCTATTCACATTAGGGTCTGAGTCCCCACTTTCAATTTTGGCAAGGAAAACAATGTCCCCAAAGGTCATATACAGAGGAGGTTAATGCAGACCCTACATGAATAACAGAATAATAAAGAGGAAGAGAGAGCAGGCTCATCACATGGCAGCATCTTCTTCCTTGATGATCACCCAACATTCTCTACTCCAGTGATCATTAGGAGGTCTCTTTGGAGTTTTCAATATCACTATTTGCTGTTCTCTTGTTACCAACGTCTCTGTATGACATCATACAGCATTTACACTGTATCATCAATAGCATGAACCAGTTTCCTGTCCATCTTCAATGAATCACAGAATTTTAAGAGTCAAAAGGGACTCCAGGGACCATCTAGTTCAACCCATAACAAAAAATTCCGTACCATAAGCTGCCTAGCAAATTGGCATCTACTTTGTTTGATGAATGCTTGGCATTCAGAACCCTTCACAACCTGTCCCTCTCCTCCTTTTTCAGTCATCTTACACTTGACTCTTCTTCATATACTCTGTAATCCAGTGACACTGACCTCCTCGTTGGTCGTTCTACAAGAACTAACTAATGCTTGACTTGACTAACTCTTGACTTAATGACTAACTCTTCTTTATGTCAGTAATTCTCCCCCAGCTCATTTCTGCCTCCTGATTTTCCTGGATTCTTTCAAGTCCCAGTGAAAAATTCCATTTTCTACAAGAAGCCTCTCCTGATCCCTACCAATTCTAGTGCCTTCCTTCTGTGATTATTTCCAGCTTTTCCAGTATATGCTTATACATAGTGTTTTTATGATGTTTCTCCAATTAGACTGTGAGATACTTAAGAATAGTAACTGGTTTTTTTGCCTTTCTTTATATCCCCAGTGCTTAGCATAATGCCTGGTACATAGTCCTGCTTATTGACTGGTGAGCTCAAATGAGAGGAACTCATTATCTCCCGAGGTGGTCCATTCCACTTTTGGATAGCTCTGATTTATATGATCACATATTTAGATTTAGAACTTACAAGGACCTTAGAATTCACCTTATTCAACCTCTTCATTTTACCTGTGTGACCCAGCAAAGCTAAGGGACTTACCTGAAGTCACACAAATAGAAAAAGATAGAGTTTGTATTTCAATCCAGATTTTTCTGACTGCAGACCTAATATTCTTTCCATTTTGACATTATTCTTTCCAATTTTTAAGCTGCAGGCCTCTCCAGGGATCCTTTACCTGAGGTCCATGTGTCCCAGAATATATTTCAGGAGGTGTGTGAAACTGAATGAAGGGAAAAAAAATTACATCTTCATTTCAGTATAATTGTTTTATTTTGTAATCCTATTATTTCAATTTTATGCATTTAAAACATTATTTTGAGAAGGAATCTATGTCTCAACAGACTGCCGAAGTAGTCACACACACTTAAACAGACATGAACACACCATTAAGAATCCCTGCTTTACAACAACCTCAGTGGGTATTTTCTTTTTATTTATTTCCTATAGCTATACAAGTTACAGAAAATCCCCATGCCTTTGGGACAAGGGCATATAAAGAAAAAGATAAATCCACCAGAGCACACATTAGAGCCCAATAGTCCCAAATTACTCCACCCTTTAAGATTTGTGTTTGCTTTATAGTTCTAAGATTCTAGAACCCACAACTCACCTCTGCCAATCTCAATCCAGTCTTCCTTGATCCTGTAATTTGCTGTTTTAATTTTCTTTTCAGTGGAAAACTAGGTAACAAAACCCAAAGCTTATTGGACAGACTCTATGATATAACAAAGAGAGCACTTGCCCTGATCAGGCAATCTAGGTTTGAAGATAAGCTCTGACATTGACAAGCTATGTGACTTGGATCCTATGAATCAGAGCTATCCAGAAGTGGAGTGGGAAATTTTGGTAGGTAATGAATCTTCCTTCATTTGGAACTTATAATGCCAGTCACCTGCATCCTAAATCTGTATTCTCAAGGATAATTTAGAAATATTGATAACACAGTTACTTAAATAATTAAAAGCAGCTACAATTCCTTTGGTGTTGAGGCTCCCTAAACCTATGTCAGTTGAAGTACATTCATACCTTGGATAGAGAAGCGATTGAGACTATTGTTATTGAAGAAAAAGTAATGCAGCCATTGGATGACAAGACAAGCTTTGCTGAACTTTGGTAAAATTTCTCTTACACAGCAATTCATCATCAGAAGCCTTTCTAGTTTGGAAGAGCCCTTCAGAGACTATACTCCACTAGTCTAACCTTCAGGAATCTGGGGTCACACCAAGAGAATAACACAAATTTGAGTATCCAAATATATTCAGGATTCAGGAGACTGAAAGAAAAAAAAAGCAAAAGAGGAAAAACGACCTTTTAGTGGAGAAACTTCTCTGAACAATCAGTGCAACCCATGAATTAAAAATGTGCTTCTCTACTAGTTTGCAATGAACTGACATGATAACCTTGGATGCCATTTAATCTTTTTTTTGAATTATTAGTTTACATTAAAAAACGTAGCTACTATTTTCTGTCTGTGAGTGCTGTTATAAAGTTTAATGAATTGATGTTAAGAAAACACTTTCTGATAAAAGGTGCAGAATGTAATTACTTTGAATACTTAAAACAATTTCCAGATAAATGCTTAAGGAAACCAGGTTGAGGTTATCCATAAAACCCCTGCTAATGTTAATGAGAGGTCTTATAAGATTTTGTATTGGTACATTGAAAATATGTTCTCTTGTTTCTCCTAGGGGGAAAAAAAAGACAGAAAGCTCCTAATATAAATTCAATGAGATATTAAATAGTACCTAGATTAGAATAGATTTATGGGATCATTAAAAGGTAATTACTGATTTGTTATCCAAAGCACCAGTTTAATTACACAATTACGTTTTAGATTGCCTCCATTATATACAGGAAACTTATTGTAATTTTAATTTACCTAGTCATTTTGTTTTTTTGAGTCTGGTTTTTTTAATGTAGTTTTTGAACTAGGTTTATTTCTAAGTTAATGCCATCAATATAATTGTGTGGTTAAAGAGACAACATGGTAAGAATAGTGGCCCCAGATTCAGAAGTTTTGGGTTAAAAGCCCACATTAAAACTTACTCCCCAATATGACTTTGAACAAATAAAACAAACCCTCTGGGCCTCAGTCTTTTTAATTTTTAAGTAAGGGGGTTCAATTAAATGACCTTTAAAGTGCCTTACTGTTCTATATCTATGATCCTTTATATATTTCACTTAAAAAGCTTACTTTTCAAAAATACAATAGCAATTAGTTTACTTTTTACAATTTGTAACTTTATTAATGATGAGAACATAGGAAACAAATATTAGTTCTTAAATCTTTTTAACATTTATGCCTCTATATCTCACATAGGAAATAATTGCACAAGTTCACCAAGGAAATTTAGTATCACTTTAGAATCTCTTCTAAATTATTGTTATAAGAACTTTATTTTTCTCTTACATCATTCACTTGACATGCCTTCAGTGCAATTCAATTCAACAAGTATCATTTTTGCCTATGCACCGTGCTAGATGCTAGGGATACAAAGACTGAAGAAATGATAAGCCTTGTCCTGAAGAGGCTTACATTGGCAGGAAGAGGAACACAACACTTACACAGATCAATAACCACGAGTTAATTTAAGGAAGGAAAGAGAGCACTAAACCTAAGGGTATCTGAGAAGAATCCATATGGGGGGGGGATGCCTGATTTAAACTTTGAATAAAGTTAAAGATTCAAAGGAATGGAACAATTTTTTTTATTTTTATTTATTTTTATTTTAATTTATAGAGTAAAACAGGCATTTCCATAATATAGTATAGGAAAAAGATGATTGCATATGAAACTGCAAATCCATCATGTATAACTTGCTATTCCTTTTGCATATATAACAAATTTATCATGGAATATATTTTTATTTTTTGTTTCTTCTCTTGTCACTTATCCACACCCTAGAGGCTAGGCATTAGACACAAATGTGTGTGTGTGTGTGTGTCTATGTGTGTGTAAAATCATTCTAAATATACTTCTATGGATCACATTTCAGAAATGGGTGACAGCCATTGCGAAAACATAGGAATATGAAATAAAATATTAAATTTGGGATAGAATTTGTTGGCCAATTAAGCTGAATGGGAGCTTATATGAAAGATAGTAATGTGAGCTAAGTCTGGAAAGGTAAGCTGTTGTTAGACTGGGAAAGGCTTTAAATGCCAAGTGAGGAGTTTGTATTTTAACTCTCAAGTAATAGAAAGCCAGTGGAGTTTCATGAGCAAAGGAGTGACATGGTTAAACCTGTGTTTTAGAAATACCACTTTGACTGTTGTGTGGATAATGGATTGGAAAAGGAGACCAAAGCAGAGGGACCAATTAAAAGGTGAATAGTGTAAGCAAGAGGTGATGAAGACCTAAACAGAGGTGGTGACTATGTCATGAGTAGCATGAAGGGGCCAGTTTCAAAATATATTGAGAAGGGAGAACTGAAAAGATTTGACAACTGATTGTATAAAGGGAATTGTAGATTAAAGGAACAAAGACAACTGTTTTAGGACCACAAACCTGGGTGACTGAAAGAATAATGCCATCCTCAGCAGTGAAGAAGTTTAGAGGGGGAAAGTTTATTTCTTTTATTGTTATTGAGTTGATTAGTTGTGTTCAAATCTTCATGACCCGATTTGGGATTATCTTGGCAAAGATACTGGAATAGTTTGCCATTTCCTTCTTTAATTCATTTTACAAATGAGGTAACTGAACTAAACAGGGTTAAGTGACTTGCCTATGGTCATAGCTAATAAATGTCTGAGGTCAGATTTAAATTCAGGTCCTTCTGACTCCAGAACTGGAAATCTATACACTGTGCCACCTATGAAACTATTGAACCATATTATATTCACAAATGATAAAAGTATTCTTATAAATTCTTTTGTAATTATGAAAAAAAGTAAGAAGAGTTTCTGTGCTTAGTTTTCTTCTAATTAGTGTTGGGAATTATATGCATTCATCTAAGGTACATATATTAATATTTTATGTTTTTGGAAATTCATATGAACTTTTAACATTTGCATGGTCCCTTCTAGCTCAAAAAAGTGACAGTCATGATGATGTTCATCAACAGCATCACCATCATCTTGGGACATTAGTTATGGTTTCATTCAGTTAGTCAATTTTAAGTGACCCCAGTCATCATAAGTCTCAGAAATGGAAGGGACATTAAAGGTTTCTTAATCCACCTATCAAACTGAAGCATCATTTTTACTCTATATCTGCTGTACATGGTTTCAGCTCCATTGAATAAGATGCCTTTCTCAGGTTATACTCATCACCATGCTGCTAACCAAGCCCTCCACCACCTCCCTCTGCCTCTTTTTCCCTCTGATAGGAGGGCTGAAGGGCACAGTACCAATCTCCTCTTGATGCCTTCCTTTATTGAGGGCAGAAATTGGCCTATCAGATCACCCCGCTGTGCATCTGCATTCTGACTGTTTTCAACTCCATGGAACAAGAAGCCCCTTGGCCTTCCACCCCCCTCACCTTCCCTTTTTTCTTCTTTGTGTTGTCTCTCCTCTTTAGATTGTAACCTCCTTGAAGACAAGGACTGTCTTTTTTTTAAATTACTTTATATCCCTAGCACTTAGCATAGTGTCTAGCATGTGGTGTGTACCTTTAAAAAAAAAGTTAATTGTATTAGATTGGATTACCTTTTTAACATCTCTAACAAGTTCTAATTACATCAAGTAGATAGATTTTGGAATAGGATAAATGTCCTTAAATGGCTGAAAATGTAAATGTATATGTGAATGAAGAAGTATTTATTAAGCACTTAATATGTGCCAAGAAGTGTGCTAAGACGTGAGAATTCAAACAGAAGAAAATGAGGCAGTGCCTCTTCTCAAGAAACTTATACTTGAATTGGGAGAAACAATACATATTATAGAATTCAGCTGCAAGACAGGTGAAAGGATTCTGAAATTCCAAACTGTTCAGTGCTAAGGTGTATGGAAAGGCCCAGAGTTGCTTAAAGATGGAAAAGCAGGTCAGGTGACAGTGTTTGGAGTTTGGAGAACAAAATAGTAGAGCAGATAGCAAGTCCTGGAGGACTCTAAGAAACAGTTCCAAGGCAGATGATAAAGTCTGATCATCCTACAGCACATTTCTTGGCACATAGTAGGCACTTAAAAAATGTTGATTGGTTGATCTTACCAGAATGCCTAAATTTTAGCTAGTTATTCTCAGTATGAAGTGGGATGACCATGTCTTCTTGTATAGCCAGCAATTGAGGGTCTGGGCTGCCCAAATTTGAAAAAGGTGAAAAGCAGACAAGGGAGTCTGGGTGTTCTCAGAGTTATCTGGGGAAACTGAAAGGTGCCACCAATTTATGTCTGATTCATCATCTTGATAAAATTTCTCTCTTACCTTGCACTTGAGTAACTATATATATTGTTTGTAAATACACTTTGTATGATTGTTCTTTGGGAAAATTAGAATAATGATATATTCATCAAGAATAGGCTAATTTCACTTACTTTTTTCATAGAAATGCTAAACTAGTAGATCAGGAACGATGTTTTGGATATAACATTTATCAAGGTTTTCAGCACAGGATTTGACAAGGTCACTTTCTATAGTTTTAGAAACAAGATGAAGAGATATTGGTGCTTTATAATGCAGTTGGGAGGATTTTGAAATAGTTGAATGACTATACTCAAGGCAAAATGATTAATGGATTGATGTCAGGATGAAGGGAGTTCTAGTTCTTATCAATGATTTAAATCAGAGGTTCTCAAATTTATTTGGCTCACCACCCCCTTTTCATAAAAAAAAATTATTCAGTGCCCCCTTAGAAATTACTTTCTTTAACCCATTAACATTTTTAAAATTTACATCATTTCAAAAAATATAGTTTTTAAATGACACATCTTAAATTTAATAATTTATTGTAAATTTGTGGGTTTTGTCCTGCACTGAAATTTTGATGATGTAATATTGCATCATGTAACCACATAGTATTGTATTGTAAACCAGTCATGACACACACAAATTCCTGCCCCTGCATGAGGGACTTCCCAGCAAAGTGCAACATGCTTGACATGCTCACCTGCCAATGGTTGGTTTTTAACACCTGTCAGTGAACTTGACCACTGATCAGCCATAATTTGCATTTTATGTATAATGTAATCACCACAACTTTAACTGTTATACAATATATGAAACAAGTACAAAAATTTTTTTTTCAAAATTTTCTTATCTTTTTTTTTCCTTATGCTGCCACCATCTTCTTATTTTTATTCAATGCCCCCCAATTGTACCTGAAGCTACTAGCACCACCCCCCATCATTCCAGCATCCCTAGGAGGTGGTATCACCCACTTTGGGAACCTCTGAATCATGACTGTACCAGTTCATTATAGCTGATATTTAGAAGCTTCCACAGATAAGACATACTGACCAATGATGCTAAAAATCAAGAAGCTTTTTGCTCTGTGTTTTTAGGTTATATAAACAAAAGCATATGGCTTTCCTTGAGACAACCAGAAATATGAGGCGTGTGGGGATGAGGAGAGAGGTCAAGAAAGGAGGGGCAAAGAGATGGATGGATCACAAAAGATAATAAATGAATTTCTGGAGTAACAGAATAAATGTGTAACTTAGTCAATAGAAGGGAGTCTGGGCCCTGGATAAGATGATCTTCAAACCATCACAAGAGGGAAAAGGGGTCTATGATCTATTTAGAAGCGACCTCTTGACCTGGTTTCTAAGCTGTGCCAGGCTATCATTGCTGTCATTATATATCAGTCTTCTCTCCCACACAAGCCTCTCTCTCACTTACCACACATATTCAGTCATTTGCCAGATCTTAGTGTTTCCACCTCTACAATATCTCTTATTTTGTCCTTCCTTCTATTCACATAGCCACCAATCTTGTTTAGGTCCTCTGTCCCTGGACCCTGGAGTGATACAATAGCATCACAATTGGTCTCCTTACCTCAGATCTCTCCCCTCTTCAATCCATCCTCTTCATAACTGTCAAAATGATTTTTTTAAAGCTCAAATCTGACCTCTTTATTACCCTACACAATAAATTACAGTAGCTTCCTATTACCTCTGGGTTCTATCAATCAAGAACAAAACCTGGAACTAGAAAAAAAAATTAAACCCTCCAAATCAGCGGCCCATTCACTGCAAGACTGTAAATTTTACATTACATAAAGTTCAGTTAAAGAAAAGAGGAAACCACTGATTGACCAGCACAGAGGAGGCTTCCAAATAAGAGTTATTTGAGATATATATATAATAGAACGAAACTCTATATTCTTTGCATCAGTGGTCACATCTCTGGAAAGTCAGCATGACCAGGACATCAGATTTAAACATGTCTACTCTCTAAGTAACAAATCTGGTCTCTCAGCCATGTAGACCCAGATCCAAACGATGTAATAAAGTTTTCCCACAGATCAAATATAAACTCTTCTGTTTGGCTTTTAAAACCCTTCACAACAAGCCCAAACTAAACTTTAGAATTTTGTTATACTCGTCTTCCTGTACTGGAGTGCCCAGGGCTTAGCACAATGCCTGACACGTAATAAATACTTAATAGAAGTCTGTTGATAGATTGATTGACTGGGCTCTCTGGTTCATCCAAACTGGCCTTCTTCCTATTCCACATACATGGGATTCTTTCTCTCATCTCTGTGCCTTTTTTCTGACTGTTACCTAAGCCTGAAATGTCATTTTTCCTCATTTCTGCATCTTAAAAATCTCTATTTCCTTCAAGATTTATGAAGAAAACTATCCCCTTCTGTATTAAGATCTAGCAAATGTTCCATGTTTCACGTCCTATCCCCTTCTGTATTAAGATCTAGCAAATGTTCCACGTTTCACGTCCTATCCCCTTCTACACTAAGATTTCCCTGGTCTCCTCTCCCAGTTCCATTTCTCCTAAGATTACCTTGGATTTATTTTATTTATATTTCATGTGTATTTATTTATGTACTCTTTGTCTCCCTGTTAAGGAATCAAGCCCCATGAGGGTAGAGACTATTTAATTTTTTATTTCTTGTTGTATCCCTAGAGCCTATCAAGATAAATGGTATATAATAAGTACTTGTACTATTCGTTGTTCATTGGAAGATCCTTCCAAATTAATGAGTATATTTAAGTGTTTGAATACGTGAGAAATCCCCATTTAATTTTTAGCATCTACAGATTTAGTTGAATTCCTAAATTCTTGGAAAACGTTGTAGGAAGAATTGGAGAAATATTTGAAAAATGATTAAAAAGAGATGTTAAAAAAAGTTTTTGTGGAGGCATAGAGTCAAGTATTTGAAAAATGACTCACCATGAAGTATTTATTTGGCAAGTGGTATCAAAACAACTTTAAAAAATTTTTTACTCCAAAAGAGATAACATAGGTTAACATTTTCTTCACAGATATTCATCTCTTTTTTCCCAGAAAAATGCCAAAAAATGTGTTTGTTTAAAGCGATATGCATTTTTAGTTTTAAAAAGGCCCATTTCCCAAATCTGTCGATCTCCATTATGAAAATTCTTTTTGTTTGTTTGTTTGTTTTGGGGAGGGCAATTAGAGTTAAGTAACTTGCCCAAGGTCACATGGCTAGTATATGTGTCAAGTGTCTGAGGTCAGATTTGAACTCAGGTCCTCCTGACTCCAGGGCCATTGTTCTATTCCCTGAACCACCTAGTTGCCCCCACTATGAAAACTCTTTATCTGTATTATGCAACATATTAGATATTTTCAAAACTAAAAATAATCTTCAAGGAAAATATGATATTAAAAGGGCTTTTTAAGCCCTAAAAGATCATCTTCCTTTGTCACCATATCCCTATGCTATGGCACTTAGGGACCCCCTTTTTTTTAAGAAAAGAGAGAGTGAAAAATAGTTCATAAAAGTCAACACATCCACCAAAACCAAAAATATGTGCAGTATTCCATATCCATACATCTATAGCTCCCTCCTTTTTTAATTGAGAGGGAGCTGGATTATGTATTTTTCTGAGTCAAGCTTGATCATTCTAATTACACAGCTTATTGATTTGGTTTGGTTGTAGTTCTTTTCATTTACATTTCTGTAGTTGTTGTGTACAGTGCCTCATTTCAGGTAAGTCAATCTGTGCCTCTTTGTGTTCTTCATTATCATTAAGATACAGCTATATACTATTGTACTCATGTACCACAATCTATTTAACTCTTTCCCAATCCATGGACTTCTGCTTTGTTTTTAGTTCTTTGTCATTACAAAATAAGTGCTACTATAAATATTTGCTGTCTGTAGAGCCTTCCTTTCTATGTTTGAACTTACTAAGGTATATGTGAAACAGCAGGATCTCTTGAACAAAATGTGTGGAAACTTTAGTCATTCTCTTAGCATAATTCCAAATTGCTTTCCAGAATGGTTGAATGAATTCACAGCTTCATGAACAGTGTGCCTAGCTTTCCACATTTCCTCCAACAATGAATATTCCCATTATGTCATCTTTGCCAATTTGTTGTATAGGAGGTGACACCTAAGAGTTATTTCCATTTGCTTTTCTCTATTATTGAGCAAGAGTAATGTTTAATATGGTTGAGATTTCCTTTTGAAAAGTTTTTCTTATTTTTGGCCACTTATTCATAGAGGGATTTTGGTGTTATATATTTGTGTTCCGTATATGTCTTGTATATCAAACAAAGGTGACATTTTAACCATAAGTGACAAAATAACTTTTTTCCTGAAAGAAATTCATACTGTAGAAGAAGTATTTGAAAACAGATACTTAGAATGATTTCTATCCTTATGTTGCCCAAAACAATTTATGGTACCTATAAATAATCTCACATGTACATACTTTAAAAACTTGAAAAAAGTTCTATAACATGTTTGAAAATCTTTCAAATGAAAGTTCAGAGGGTTTAGAATTATTTTTAATCCATTTTTTTTATATCCAACACTTCAGGTAAGAAAGAATAACTGATATTGAAAAAGACAAAAATTTGCTAGCTGCAATCATCTTCAACAAAATTATTAGTAGATGAGATTTAAAAAATGAGCATCATGATTTAGCAAATATAGCCAGTATTACAGTTTTCCTCTTGAAGCTGTATATACATATGTAAATTTGTGAAATATCTCTGCTAAGACATAAAACTGAATGTCAAAATTAACTTAATTCTGAATCACATGTATAGAGATAAGGACGGTTTTTGTCTTTTATGACCTCGGTGCTTAGAATAGTGTCTGGTATGTTGCTGCTGCTGCTGCTGCTGTTAAGTTTTTTCAGTCATATCTGACTCTTTGTGACCTCATTTGGGGTTTTCTTGGCAAAGATTCTAAAGTAGTTTGCCATTTCCTTCTCAAGCTCATTTTATAGATGAGGGAACTAAGGCAAACAGGGCTAAATGCTTGCACAAGATCACCCAGCTAGTAAGATTTAAACTCAGAAAGTTTCCCTAAATCCAGACCCAGCACTCTATCCACTATGCCACCTAGCCGCCCATCTGACATAGAGCAGGTACTTAATAAGTGCTGTATGACTGATTGATTTCAACAACAGAGAGAATGTTCAAGTGAAGAAACCCTCTAACAATGCTAGTCAGCATGTTCCTGGCAATTTATAGTTTTAGAGAGTTGTCTAAAGCATGGAGATATTGATTTGTCCAGGATTGCACAAGCAACTACAGCTCAGAGGCAGGACTTAAACCCAGGCATTCCTATCTTCAAGGCTATCTCTCTACCCACCGAGCAAAGCTAGCTTTTGTATATGTACATAATTTATTCATTTGGGGAATACTCAAAAATATCTTACAGGGTACACAGTCAAACAAGTTTGGTAACCACTGTTCTAGATCAATACTTCTTAAACAGTGGTTGGAGACCCCATATGGTGTTGAATAACTGAATGGGGGAGGAGAATCACAAAAAATTTGGCAACAGTAAAAGGTTTTCGAATGATAATAACCAAAAATTAATTCAAAGTCAAACATGTAATGAATCCAAGTTGTTTCTGGCAGTGCCTATCTATCTTATATCACGCAACTTTAATGCAGCCTTGGTTCTGAACACACAGCTTGTGCACTTTGCCCCTGAACATGTCATCACACCATGCAGCACCAACAAACACTTACTTCCAGAAACACCACAACTCAGATTCGGGACAATTGTGTGTTAATGAATTTCAGTATTTTTACTGTACGTACAAAATTGTTAAGTGAATTTTGTCTTGGGATTAGGACAGTATATCCAACAATTTCTGAAATGACCTTAAACATACTTCTGCTATTTTTACTAGGTATTTACACAAAACAGCATTCTCAGCATTGACAATTATAAAATCAAAATATCAATCAATTGGAAAGCATTAAAGATATTCTAGGTCCTGCAGTATCAAGTACTCCACCAAGATTTAATTCTTTATGTAAAAATAAACAAGTACATCCATCTCATTAGTATGCAAATTTGCTTTCATCTTTGATAAATGGTAAAATTATATATATTATAATAATATATTCTATATATAATATATAAATTATATACCAAAGAATTCATTTAAAATAAATTTCTTTATGATTAACTATCAGCAAATGTTTGATTTGTATAACTAATTTCTATACCTATATACCTGGATTTGCATAAAAATTTCTCAGGCAAAAAAGGGTCATGAGAGGAAAAAGTTTAAGAAGCCCTGCTCTAGACCATCTGTCCTTAGCTGATACACAGTAACACAGGAGTTTTATAATAAATTTTCAAAGGCAAGAACAATGTGATTTATATTCCCCAAAAAGCTAATATTATCTTAAGATGCAGTCATAGAAGCATTTGTCCATAAAGAAGAAGATGATACATCTGGGACACTATATACAGTATCTTGATTTTTCAGTTCACTAAATTCCCCATATACTTTTTATTATGTGAAATGTGATTTGGCCATGCCTACTCCATCCTACATTTGTGAATGTGATTATTTGAACACACCATTCAGTCAATAAATCTTTATTAAGCACTTAGTTTGTGGCAAGTACTGCTAATTGATGGGGATACAACAAAAGACCAAAACAGTTCCTGCCCTTCTAATAAAGAAGACAACATATAAACATCTATGTACAAACTATATGTATGTGTATATGAGTGTGTTTGTATGGATATATACATGTATAAAATATGTACATACATACATACACATGTGTGTGAATATATGTGTGTGTAACTGGGATAATCTCAGAGGAAAAGCACTAATGATGTGAATACAGCGGTGCCTTAGGGGTTAAAAATAATATTAAGTGTTGTTTTCTCAGTACCTTGGGAGAACCTCCTAAGCCTGAGAACATCCTAAAGTAAACTTCCCCTTATCCTGGGCCATTTGGAATACCATAAAACTTCTCCCTTATCAAGGACCATGAAACTTCTTTGTCACCCCTCCATGCTGGGTCATAAAATTTCCCATCTCTCTTGTGTCATCCATCTTCCTCATCCTGTCCCTAAATCTCCAAACCCCATCAGAAACCCTAAAATTACATCATCATCCTATAGGCTGTATAACTTTCTGTGTCTATAAGTCTGGTCCTTTTCCTATATCAATGCCTTTGTTTAGCGCCTTGCTAAATCTCAGGCCCACATGCTTTTGTGTTAATAAAGCTCCCATTGGCTAAAGAGAAGGGCTGATTGAATTCTTTCAAACCTGAACCAGTTCTCCCAGCTCTGACCTTCAACACTAAGATTAAAAAGAATCAAGAAGAACTTGGAGAAGGTGGGATTTTAACTGAGACTTGAAGGAAGCCAGAGAAGCTAGGAAGCTGACTTAAGGAGGAGCTTTCTAAGCATGGGGAACAGTCAGTGAAAGCGCCCAAAGTCAGAAGATTCTATCATATTAAAGGAAGAAGAGCAGCAAGCTTAAACTTTTATATTTAGCTATCTAGTTGTTGTTCTTTTGTTCTCAAAGAGGACCAAAATGACATTACTATGCTAGAGTCAAGTTTCATTATGTCCAACTGTGAGAAGCGTGCTCACTCTAGAAAGAATAATACTTGATGTTGAAGCCAGGAAAGTTCTCATTTTATTTTATACTTATTTTACGTTCCCTGTGAATGGGTAACTCCCTAAAGGAGAATACTTTCTAAGATTAATACAAAAGCTATTTATTTCCTTCTTTCCAATTCCGATTTCCCCCTTGATTCCCCACTGACTGAATGTAACTTCCTGAACCATCTCTTCCATGTTCTTCTCCATATGTTCTCCCTCTCTTGTCACGCATCACATGTGCATTTAAATTAGCTTGCTCCACCCAGAGGTGTGTTGGATAATATTATACAGCTCTTTAAGCATGTATACAAGCTTCTAACAATTTACTTGATCAGAAACCTGGTTCTGCTATGTCACAGCTTTGATTAGAACCAATCATCTCTGCCTTATATCCTGTTATCACTCCTGTAAAGCTGGGAGTAGTATTAATCATGTGGAAACAGAATTCCTTCTTTTGTTTCTCACAGGACTGTGGCTAATCAGACCAACAGGAGCTCAGAATATACTACCACAGGTTGAGCAAAAATAGTCTATGTGAGCATTTGGGGTGGATTCTCTAAATTTGCATATCTGGTGTTTCTTTTGAGCTACTTCAATTCTGTTTTGTTCATACAGCATAGCACCTTCTCTAATGTGGGCACACCATGCTGAGTGGTCCTGTGCCAGTGTCTCCCATGTCACACAACATCAATTCCAAAGTTTTTAAGAAAGATCTAGAGGGTGTCCTTGTGTCACTTCTTCTGACCCCGATGTGAATACTTGCTCTGAGTGAGTTCTCCATAAAATAGTTTTTTTTGACAGATATATACGTTTTACATTCAAACCATGTGGCCAGTCCATCTGAGTTACACTCTCTGAAATAGAATTTGAATGGTTGGGAGTTTGTTTTGAGAAAGGACCTCATTGTCTAATATCTTATCCTGCCAGGTGATGTTCTGAATCTTCCTAATACAATTCAAATGGAAGCAATTCAGTTTAGCTTTCAAATCATGGGTTGAATCCAAAGTATTCTGTTATCTCTGTATGGAAGACATAGCACTCAATTAGCTCTTTTAGAATACACATGAGGAAGATGGGTAGAAACATTTAAGAGGAAAAAGCAAGTTTTCAAAGAATCATTTAGGAAGCAGGTTGAAAATAAGCTTTTTTAGTTCTACTGTACGGAAAAAGAAAACTGCTTTTCTACAGGTCATTGACATATTTAGTGCTAGTAGCTAGGGGGAAAAACTAGGTGTTTGGGATGAAAAAAAAAAAACTCATCCATAATTTAATAAATAAACAAACACAGACGTCTCTTAGGATAAAAACAGGAGTTTATTCTCTTCCCCGGGAGAAGAGGGCAGTCTTCCCCATTACTGATCATGCAGGAGAGACCCAAAGGTGTGGGGGAACAAAGTTTTTATACCCTAACACAGCAGGGTCATATTTCCCCCCATTGTCCTTCACTCCCATTGGTTGGGGGCGTGAGCTCAGGATGTTCCTGACTCCCACTGGCTGGGAGGGGGGGGCCCACGGAGGAGGGAAAGCAGACAAAGGACTGTAGGTGGGGGTCTGAAAGATTCCTGAAAGGCCTTGCTACAGATTGACAGCAGCAATGGAGGAGGAAGAGGGAAGTTAACAATCCAAAACTGCCTGAGAAGTTTTCACTCCCCCCAGACACTGGGACCAAACAACACATTTCCATGGTGGTCATGGTCACTAAACTATATGCTACAAACTCTCAGCCTTAGCTACACTCACTGGAATCACGGTATTTGGATTCAAAGAATTCTATATGGAGCTATGGAATGAATAGCTGAAATACGAACAGACACAAATATATATGTGTGTGTGTTTGTGTGTATGTATGTTATATATACATACATACATTTATATATGTATGTATCTCAGTATATGGTACTCTAAAATACTTAAAACAAGGAGCTATTAGCAGATTTCTTAATGAGGTTCACCTTTAGAGATCTATTAGCACAAATAATCATTTTTTAGCTTAAGTAAGACCCTTTGCTTTGTCAGTCATTTAAAATCTTGACTGAACTTGAAAACTATTTAGAAATTCAAGAACTGTGCATTTGATAGATACTTAGAAGTCTAGGCCTTATCTCTTACAGCAGTCAACAAAGAATGATCAACTAAGTTTATCAGTTCAAGCAAACAAATGATTAAACTTCATAACAGAAGTGGAAATGTGACCTTTAAGTAATGAAGTTGATAAAGGTTTTTATATTGTTTGTAGACATTAAACCAAGTTCAGTCTTTCCTCATTTTTGCATATTTTCTCCAGTACTTCAAAAGGTACTTAGTTAAACTGGTGCTTACACTGTCTTTCCCAGGGTAATTAAAGTCTCACTAGCTTCACAGTTTCCACCAACCTAAGAGCCCTACTGGTCTAGCCTTTGAGAACTCAGAGTAACTTCCACAATTGGCATAGGCAACAGAATAGGACTTAGAAGGAGGATTTTGTATTTGTATCTGTCTGTGTACATATATGATATACAGATGCAGTTACAAATATATAGCAAGTAAGAACAAGTAGACAATCAGGATGCACGCTCATCGTCCTGTAAGATCAAACTCTTAAACTCACACTTCTTCAATTTGCCCCTTATTTGACCAATGCAATACCCACAGTGGCTGCTATGAATATGCAGGCACATTTCCAGGTTTGAATCAGAAGAAATAACAGACTTTCTTCTTCAAAGACAAAACCAAGATATTTATTCATATACCAAACAAGCCAAATCCACCATGGTCATAAAAAAGTCAGTGCATATTACCAATGCAAAGAGCATCACCATCCCCAAGCCTTTCCTCCATCAGGCTTCCCCACAAACAAGCTCCCTCCAACAAAATGCCCCTCTTTCACCCACACTAGAGACTCCGCCTCTGTCTGCCTCCTCTCTCTCTCAGTTCCACCTCACTCTCTCTCTTCCTGCTCCATCTTCCACTTCTCTGCTCGTTCTCTGTTGGGTAAACTCCCCCCACATTGAGCTCCATGGATTGGACCAGAGCTCAAAGCAGGTCACATGGGCCTATTAAGGAACGGGAAAGATCTTCACATTCTCTTACATTACATCCCCGTGCCTATAACCCTTTCTTCCCTCTGACTAGGGAGGCTGGAAGATGGACAACAGAGAACTCCTCCCATATCCCTCTTTAAGGAGGTGATCTAGGGCAACTATCTCTTTATTTCCCTCCTGGCTGATTCATTTGTATTTGAACACTCTCTGCTGCTGGGTACCCTCCTCCCTTCCTACTTTTCAGCTTCTGTGTTTGTGTTGTCCTTCCTCTTTAGATTTCAAACTGCCTTGAGGGCATAGACTCTCCTTTTCCTTTCTTTGTATTCTTAGCATTTAGCACTGTTTCCGGGCTCTTAGTAGGTGCTTAATATATTTTTATGGTCTACTTACACTCTCATTGTTACACTTTACTTTGTTGTTGTGGTTGTTCGTTATTTTGGGGTGGGAGTGAGAAAGACAGTCTTTCCTTGAAGTCCTCAGTGGCTATCTTTTCTTTTTTCATCTAAGTCTATGATTTCACTAATGTTGGGAACTCCCTCTACCAACACAAATCAGTAGATATTTAGCAATTCACAATCCTAGAGAGCTGTGCAGGGCAGAGAAGTTCTAGGCATTATCCAGGTTCACAAACCATGTACATGTCAGAGGTATGACTTGAACCCAGGTTTTCCTGATGCTTTGTGGGGTTCTTTTTAAACCATGCTGAAACTAGGCAGCTCTCATTTATAGTTTAAAGATAAAACTGCAATGTTTTAAAAGTATCTTTTAATTTATCAGGATCAAGCAGATCTCTAGAACAATATTTTGGTAGAGTTCTCAACACTAACAAAATCACAAGACTACTTGAGGGTCTTTGTTTTTATTTGCATTTGCAGAACTTGGACAGTGCCTGACCCATGCTAGGCACTTAATAAATGATAAATATTTATCAACTAATTGACAGCACAACACAGGTAGAAGAACACTAAAAAATTCATAGGATCATAGATGTTTGTGAGTAAAAGGCAAGGGAGTTGAGTAAAAAAAACCCTCTCTTTGACAGCTGAGGAAACTGAGGCCCAGAGAGCTCAAATGACTTCCCTAAGGTCACATAACTACTAAGCATCAGAAGAGAACTGGGATTTGAGAATCAAACCCAGGCCTGTGACTCCAAAGCCAAAACTTTTTTTTTGAGGGGGAAGACAAGACAATTGGGGTTAAGAGACTTGCCCAAGGTCGCATAATAGAGTGTGTCAAGTGTCTGAGACCAGATTTAAATTCAGGTTCTGCTGACTGGAGAGCCAGTGTTTCATTCATGGCAACACCTAGCTGCCCTGGCCAAAACTCTTTTGCTAGACTCTAGTACCTCTCTTTGCATACTAAATTAAATGTCATCCTAATATACCTTAGTGGGTTAATCTCATTAGGAGTCCAGGATGTTGTGTGAGAAATCACTTTTCTGAGCCTCAGAACCTGATCTATTTGGGGTTGTGGTAAGGAAAACTTATAAATGGCAAATTGCTAAAGACAAGAATGCTATGGTTGTTTCCCAGGGAAATAGTAGAAAAGAAAGTATAGATAACTAAGCATCCCAGAATGAAAGTGATAACTACCTGGCTTTTCAAACAAAGGCAATACTCTTCCTCTCTTGCCCTCCCTCTCCCGCCCCCCCCCAAAAAAAAAGACTTGCAGTAATAAAGCAAGTCAAGGACATTAGAGAACACATATAATACCCTGAAGAGTGAAACATTGTCATTAGATCAAAATAGCTACCTCCCAAGGTTTTTGTGAGGATCAAATGAAATAAAATTTGTCACTTAATAGGTACTTAATAAATATTTGTTTCCTTCTCCTCTCTCTCTACTACTACAGCCAACATTTTCAGGACTTCATCACCTCTGGATTCTTAAATCTGCCTCCTAATTGGTCTTCCTCCCTCAAATATCTCTCCCCTTTCATCCATCTAAGTCTTCCAAAGAGATTTTTTTTTAAGAGCAGATCTGATAAGTCATTCTCCTACTCAATCATCTCCAATGGTTTATTTTGTACTTGTCTTCCTCCTCCAGCCCTATTTAAAAACTCCTAGAAAGTACAGATTCTTTCATTCTTTGTATTTATAGCCTCAGCACTATACTTGGCACAAAGAAGGTGCTGATTACTTATTTCTTGATTCATTGGTATGCAACTTAAGAGGAGAATGGAAATCAGATGAGAGGAGGAGATCCAGTAGAGGCAGAATATTCACCCCTAGATTCCTGAAAGTTGACTGCAAATCACAGCCTTTTCCAATACCAGAGAAAGGCAGATAAAATATTTAGGTTAGAATGCTGAGACTGCAATTTGAACAGAAATGCACACAAGAAACCTGAAGGGTTTTATTGACAAGATAAAATACTTCTTTGTAGAGGGTACTCATTGTAATTTGTCATTTTGGCCCATGGTAAATTACATTTCGTTTTCATTCTAATGGCTTGACAGGTAAAGCTCATAACTTATCAAACAAGCAACTTTCTGCCATGTGCTGCTTGAGCCAGAATTGACTACTATTGTGCTGAAAAGTAATGGGCCTTGCAGGGTCTGTTCTCAATCAGTCAACAAATGTTATTGAGTACCTATTAGTCTTTTCCCATCTAACACTGGGGTAGGCACCATGGCACCATGGGGGTATAAGAAAAATGTACAGTATTTTCTCTTTCCCCATATATAAGTGGGAGGATTTATAGTTTTATTAATAAAAAACTAGACAATAATCAAAAGCACATACAATAAAGTTCTAAATTGTGCGAAATTTTTAATAACAAGAGTTCAAAGATGAAAGAGATCAATTAAAGTCAGAGAATAATTTAACGAGTAGTGTGGGACATGGTCTTCACCTTGATATCTGATTGTTTCTTAAGTTATTTTTAAATTGTTCCAAACTTTTAAAAGTCTTTTATGAACTAGAGTTATCAAAGAAACATGATTTCTCTTTGAACTGGAATACTGACAACTTAAGAACTTATTGTGTTTTATGTACTTCTCTCCTACTGGCAGAGAGAACAATTGTTTTCTGATTGGGCTATTTCTGGACGCCTATGGTCTCCTTGTTGTGGCAATTATTTAACAGTTTTTAAATTTATATAAGAAATGATATGGATTGGTGGCAATGTCTATTTTCTCCTTGTTGATATCAAGTTGGTGTTGTAATTATATGCAACATGTTTTCATTTTTAAGATTTCTCTTAGTTGCTAATGATTTTGGTCTTTGCTCATATAACAGACTCTAGAGGTCACTCTCCCAAACCCCTACTTGCACCTGCATGTGGAGTCTCCAGAGCTGTGCTACTACTTCTTCCTTCCTCAAGGCTCTAGGGGTAGCCCTGAGGGTTTTTGCTAAGTAGTACACTAGGGAAGAGAATAAGGCAGGAAGGGGGAATATGCATTTATATGGTGCCAAAGCACTTTACAAATATTGTTTCATTTGATCTTCACAACCCTATAACATAAGTGCTATTATTATTTCCATTTTACAGTTGAGGAAACTGAGGCAGACAGCAACTAAGTGACTTACCCAAGGTCACATAGCTAATAAAGTACCTGAGCCTGAATTTGAACTCAGATCTTCCTGACTCCAGGCCCAGTACTGTATCCACTGTGCCACCTAGTTACTTTCTCGTGAGAAACTAATAGCAACAGTCATTATGAAACATCACCACTCCTCAAAAAAAAAAAAAAAAAAGGAGTACACTCTGCCAACAATATATTTATGGAGTCCAGGGGAAAGTGAACTCAAGACGAGAAAATATACGTGGCAAAGGGGTAATCCACAACTTGTGGTTGCTACAAGTACTTTTGTTCCTTTCACTGGGGTATTTATGTATTTTTCTTTATTTATGATGTAGCTTTCCTGCTGGACTCCTTGTACAACATAGAATCTGCCTTTTCTCATCATATCCAGGGGACCTTTGTCTCCTAATACAAATGTTATCCGCTATTTCATGGATGCTAGGAAGATGACAAAGAAAATTCCAAAATCCTCCAGACTCTTTAAAGTTCAGAATGTTCTCTTTAGGACCAAGATGGGAGAGGAGGAGACTAAAGCTGAGGTCAAAATGCTCTCTTCCTCAACCTCCAAATGATTACCTTTCAGAAGCCTCCACAACTAATTATGCTAGAAGTTGGATTTTTTCAGTTTTGAACTGGCTGGTTATTTTATATTTGGCCAAGTTTTTGCAACCAGTACAAATATCTCTTCAGGGAAGTGTCACTCCAGTTCATCCAATGGTTTTCAAAGACTTCTAAAATGATCAAGAACATTTCCCACTCTTAGTCTTAAAACCACATTTGATTGATCAATAGTGTCTGATACTCACCTACTTAAGAAATATCATCTGGCACTTTAAATATCAGTAGGTGATTTTATTCATTGATTCAAATGACTCTTATACTTGCATGTTAACTAGTCAATAATCTGAGTGTACACAACTTATATGGAAATGACATTCATATTGACAGTCAGTAATTTTAGGTCTGTGAAGATAGAATTGATTCTGTCTAGTGCAGCAGCAAGCACCCTAGCCCAGGGTGGCTGCTAGCACAGGTTCTTTGATCTGCTTTTCTAAAGGAAAGCAATCAAAAAGGGTGAACAATCTTACTTTAATCAATCAAACATATATCATTTACCTAGTTCAGGGGAAAAAGTCAGCACCCTGAACTTCAGAGAATAAAAACAGGAGTTACAAGAGAAAATCACATTTAATAGTACAAGAGAAAATAACACAATTCATCAGACAGGGCTTCTAGATGACTGACCATTACATCCATACCTAGTTAGTTGCCAGAGAGAGAAGCACCAACATCTGGGTTTTCTAAGCCACAACCCTCCTGACCCACTTGGCTTCAAAGTAACCAAAGTTGTGCCTTCCCGAAAAACAAGCCTCCCACCACAGGCTCCAGGTGAGCACATGTAGCTTATTAGGGGGCAGAATATATTTTCAAATCAGGGAATGTCCTCAAATTCAACTTGGGCTTATTAAGGGGCAGGGAAGATCTTCAAATTCCCATTCAAATTACATATAGGAACTTCTCTCTCTTTTTGGAGGGGGGGAGGGAGAAGAAATAAATCTTCACAAGGGGAAGGGATGGAAATAAGTGTTTATTAAGTACCTACTATTACAAGTGCCAGGTACTTGTAATGTTAATGAGATTTAAGATCTTCCTCCCCCCCCCCCCATTAAATAGGGCTAGGCCTCACATAGACCCCATTAAAGGAAACTTGCTTAGAGGAGGCTTGCTTGTAGGAAGACTTTTACACATTTTACTAATTTATAATTAGGCACTGAGTCAGGACAGTTTGATGCCTTCTGGTTCTGAGAAGTGTATATGTACTATGAGTTGGTATTTTGCTTTGGGGGCTCATTTGCCAGAAGGATCTTGTTGATTCCCTGGTAGACATTCTGAGTTGTCCTTTGTTCAGATCTCTCAGAATGCTCAGATGTGATGGCTCTCTAAATCTAGGGATGTATGTAAAGTGTATAGTTGGTGCAAATAGTCAGAGCCCTGTTGGTCTTTATTTCTCTGTTTGTACTTTCTGTTTGTATTTTCTCTGAAGTTCAGGGTGGTGACTCTTCCCCTGAACGAGTGAATGTGATTAAGAAGATTGTCGACCACTTAAACATCTATCTTTCCTAGTAAAGCAGATCTAAGGATCTGTGCTAGCAGTCATCCTGGATATGCCAGTGTGGTTACCGTTACAGCACTGTGTTAAGTACTTTTCAAATCTTATATCATTTGATACTCACAATAAACTTATGAGCTAAAGTGCTATTATTATTATCCACCATTTTACAGTTGAGGAAACTGGGGCATATGGAAGTTAATAGACTTCCTGACGGTCACACAGCTAGGAAGTATATTTAAAACTTGGAGCAAGGTTTCTGAGTATTCTTTAAACTTTTGACTTATCTTGTTTCTTAATCCAGAACTATATTTTACAACCTATTTTTCACTACAACACTCTCCCTCACACCCCATCTCTTCAGCTCACTTACATATTGAAATCATGGAGTATTAAAATTGATGTCAACTATGTTTGGAAGATTTTGTAAAGTTCTTTGCAGAAGTTCTCTTCTCCATCCCTTGTAGTGGAGGTGAGTCAATACATTGCAATAATCTTCAGTGTTATTTTTATTCAGTTTTATTTTTATTTTTCTTTGTTAGCACTCAGGAACACTGAAATATGGGGTGACCATGAAATGTTCTTCTTGCCTTTGGGTATGCAATGAAACCAATTCATTTTCCTCTCCAAGAAGCCCATGTAAAACATCATTTCATTTAGCTTCAACTTCCTTATGTCTTCTAATTTGAATATTTATATAGTTCAGTTCCTCACATATTATACAAACTCAGTAGACAAGAATTTCAGATTTAACAACAGTTAAATTGGTTTCTATTAATACCCTAACACCAGGAATTCTTAGCACCATTTAAATCCATTTTCACAACTGTGCTGCCAATCACTGGAGAAGTAAAAAAAAAAAAAAAGTCACACAGAGCTAAAAGGTCACTTGGATTTTTTCTTGACTTCATAGGTTCCCATGGTCCAATAATTGAGAACCTAGTAGCCAGACAATTGATAATGAGACTCTGTACTTAGCTAAGCAGGTCTTTGAAAAGAATGGTAGACACTCTCTAGAAGAACTTATGCTACAAATCATAAGCAGAGTCACCTCCATGCTGTGGAGTGACATTACAAGAGAACATTTTCAGAGATTATAATCAGAACAACTTGATCTCCAAGAAGAGCACAGAGGCATAACAGCTAAGAGTAGCAACACAGTAGAAAATGTTACTAATTAAGATGTTGGAAAATTAAAAACACAAAAGAATGATACATGGAAAAATAATTTGAAGGAAGCTTTATGAAATCTAAATTGTAATAATTTGTTGTTTTCCAGTCATTTTCAGTCGTGTCTGACTTTTCATGACCCCTTTTGGCATTTTCTTGGCAAAGATGCTGGAGTGGTTTGCCATTTCCTTATCCAGCGCATTTTACAGAGGGGGAAACTGAAGGAATGAGCGTTAAGCCCAGGGTCACACAATTAGCAAGTGTCTGAGGCTAGATTTAAACTTGGGTCTTCCATACTCCAGACCTGGCATTCTAACGACTATGGTATCTAGCTGCCATGATAAAATACAGTCATTTTATTATCACTATTCAATCAGCTAGCTTGCATACTAATCTGGTACAATATTAAATGATCTAAATCAGTGGTTCCCAACCTGTGGATAGCGACCCCTTTGGGGGTCAAACCACCCTTTCGCAAGGGTCACCTAAGACCATGGTAAAACACATGTTTCTCATGGTCTTAGGAACCAAGACACTGGTCCTCTATCCATCTCCAGGAGGGCCCACCCACATGCAGATATGCCCACATATGAGTCTTAAAAGGTCGTGACATTAGGAAGGTTGAGAACCACCAATCTAAATAAAGTCTGCCTGTCCAATGGGTAAATCTTTTATGGAGGAAATAAACCAGAAGCATACAAAATGAAAAGATATGAGTGGCTTATGATTTACAACTGAAGAGTACCCACATCAGTGATCATAAATTGATTGAAGTCTTGAAGTGTTCTGTGTTAAGAGCAAATGACTGATACGTGTGAACAGGCTTTGGACTGTATCATCCTCTGTGAAGAGACTAGAAGAATATAAACTGTTCCTGAGCCACTAAAGAATGTAGTTTCCTTGAGGCAATAAAGGAAGTCAGCAAACATTTATTAAGTTCTTACCACATACCAGTGTTGTGGTTTAAACCCAGGGATGCCAAAAACTATTGACATGGGAGCTCTGCCCCACCAAAAACTGTTGTGGTTTCATGATGTGTTGTGGTGGAACCATCCCAAAGAATTCAGTCAGACCACTTCTAATCTAAGTGATGGAGTGCTGGAGTGACTTTGTAACTTTCTTTGTAACATTGTTGTAACTTCAGTTTGTGAAATCTCACTTGTGTTCAGGTACCTATTTTGTGATATCAGCCTGTGAAGCCAAGTTGTAAAATCACACTTCCCCCAGCCATAAAGGCATTAACTCTGCCTCTCCCCTGCCCCCAACCTAAAAGTCTTTTCCCTGAGCCAGCAGTTTGCCTAGCTACAGTTCATTAATTGTTTAGCCATACCTATGAATACATCACCCAAGCATTTCATAAACAAACCCTTAATTTAGAGAAATGTATACCTCCTTTGTTCTAAATGGCCAGCTGCCTCCAAAAACCTTGAACAACATTATCAGAAGAGATAACTCCCTCCCAATACGGTACTTTCTGAATCCCTAATCAGTCTAGCTTCCAAACTTGGCACCTCCTGAAACAATCAAACCTATCCTCCCAACAGCCATATTGTCAAAGATGAGTAACAGACTGGACCTATCTCAGTCATCCTTGACCAAAAGTAAACTAGTGATATGTCAAGGCAAAAACCACACCTCCTGGTAGCCCCCCTGAGGGGGATGTCCCAGTGAATTATGGGCAATATGCCTGTGCAGTTGATATAAAAAGTGCATGTCCCTTTAAGCACTGATCACTCCTAAACTCCTCCCTAATGCTTCCCTTACTCACCTAGTTAGCATAATTAATCTCTGATTGACATCTTTATGGCTTTAAAAACTGTATCTCTAATTCCTGCACTTCGCATGGTTCCCCTACCTCTTCTGCCCACTACAAAGTCAGTGTAACAATAAACTTTTATAACTCCACCAAGATTGCTTGAGTCCAGTAATTCATTTCAGACTAAAAAAGAACCCTCAAAGGAATTCCTAGAAGTCCATCCCCTTCTCCCTCATCATTTTTTGGCGACCATGAAGGGACTCTGTCCTTCATTGTAAGTATAGGCATTTATTGAGATTGACATCTCTCATGAAGTGGGCTAAGTTCCAAGAGGAACCAGCAACTCCAGAAAAAGCAAGATGGATTTTTATAGGGTAAAGATGCAATTACATAACAGAAATTTACATAGAATAGAGGAATATCATTAATATTAAAAAAGAAGGAGGAGTTTGTTAAGGAATTAGGTAATGGAGGAGGGGTCCCATCTATGATTTGGTGGTTAAACATTCTGGTTATGCTGCCCTCCAATGGGCTAATTATTATGGTCCTGTCTGATTAAGATAGAAAGTTAAGTGTTGTGGTCCTCTCTTGGGCTAGATGGATGATGTGACTGTGATTGAATACAAGAACACACCTGTTTCTGTGGGAATGGATCTGGGGAGCAGTGACTAGGTAAAGACAGTAGCTAGGTTCCCATCTCGTGGACACACTTGTTGTTTCTATGAGAACTAGGAGTTCAGGAACACACCTGTTGTTCCAGTGAGCAATGAGGCATATATGAAGAAGTTAGGACATGGGGATGGGGAAGCTAGGTAGGTACAGTGGGCCTGCTGTTCAGTGGGGCCAGACCTATAATTAAGTTAGAATATTGGGGCAGAGGGCAGCTTTATTAGGATTCCATCACCAGATGCTGTATTAAATATCAGAGATACAAACCCAAGAAAATATAGTCCTTGCCCACAAGGAGTCTTCCTTCTTATCTGGGAAGATAGTACAGTCAAGGGAACTGAAAAGGTGGAGGGAACAGTGAAGAAAGTACCTCCACCATTTGTAAAGTGAGGAGCAGTAGGGAATGGAAAGAAAGACTGACTGATCTGGGCCTCTCCCCAAAGGAAGCCCTGGGAAGAACTCACCTATGGGAAAAGGGGATTAGCATCGAAGAGGGATGTTCAAAGGAGGAGGCCTTCAGGCACTAAAAGAAGACACAAGGTGAGATGTAGTAGAGTAATTGTGTAAAAGTCCAGGAAGTCAGAAAAAAATAAGTCAGGAGGGGAACACGAATTACAAAATGTAATCTCTTAGAATACAAGAATAAATTTATTTTTGTCTTTGTATCTTCTCCATCTGACAGTACCTGAAACAAACCTTCTTGCTGTATTATTTGGCAAGGAGGAAACAAAATGAACATATTCTCCAGGTTGGCCCATTCTTTTCTTGCTGCCAGTCCTGCAGCTGCCACCATAAAGTTTGCAGGGATGGCAAGAAAGAAAGGGATAAAGGAAAAAGGTGAGAAGAAAGATTTCTGGTACAAATTATTTTTTTCCTTAGTATGTGGTATGAAACAGATTTTTCCCACATGAGATGTGGGATTTGAATAGAGCTTAGGTTTCTACCATTTATAATGATTATTTCTGTGGGAAATATTTTCCATCCAAATTTTTAGAATTCTGAAATTAATAACACTGCAATTAGTACCATGGTTCATCCCTATAGTTGGCTAAATAAGGTTTTGTGGGTTAGTCTAAGAAACTGTTCAATATGTAATTCCCTTACTCAGTCAACTCCATTGACTTCCCATTGTACCTAGGACAATAGAGACATTCATCTGCTTACCTTTGAAAACCCTACAGAACCTTATCTTTCCAGCCTCATTGGACATTATTCCATCAATCCTATATTTCTACATTTTTACATTAATTTTCTCCCCATCTGAAATGCAGTCCCTTCTTACCTCTGCCTCATGCCTTTGAGGCAGGTAAGTATCACAGTGAATAGCAGGGCCCCGCCTAGAATCAGGAAAACCTGAGTTCAAATCTAGCCTCAACCATTTGCTAGCTATTTAACTCTAAGTCCTGTAATTGCTATCTGCCTCAGTTTCCTCAACTGTAAAATGGGAATAATAACCATAAATACTTCAGAGGGTTGTTATAAAGAAGATAATATTTGTAAAAAACATTACTTCATGTAGCACCTAGCACATAGTAATAATCTCTTTTAAATGCTTGCTCCTTCCCCTCCTGTGGTTCTTCTTTCTTAAGATGCAGCTCCATTTTCTTCATGAAGCCTTTCCTGATTCCCCCCCCGCCCAACTACTAGTGCCCATCCTCCAAAACTGCCTTGTATTTAAATATTTTGTACATATTTGTATTTTTGAATTTCATATTTATGCCATATGATTTTTATGCATACTCACTGTCTATCCAATTAAAATGTAAGCTCTTGATGAGATTGGATTATTTAGTTCTTTGAATTTGTATCCCCAGCACTTAGGGCAGTGCTAGCCACATAGAAGTATTTGTTTATTAATTGATATGCCAGTGTTTCAATGGAAGTATTGTACAGATGTGACCTACTACGCATATTACATATCTCTCTCAGCTCCTAGAAACCTAGTAGTGACCCAAATACATTAGATATTTTGTAAATATTTCTTGAACAAATTAATTCAACTTATTCTTATGTTGAGGGAATTCCTAACTACTTTTTTTTTTTCAAGATGTGTGATATCACTAGTATGGGCAGCTCTCAGTGGGGAAATTCCCTCTATCAATTCAGACTGGTCCTGCTCTGCAATTTATTGACTTAGAGTTGCCTGGGCATACCAAGAGGTTAAGTGAATTGCTCAGGATCACACAAACTGAATGTCAACAGCGGGACTTAATCCCATGTCTTCCTGACTCTGAGGCTGCTTCCCAGTGCACTGCCCTATGGTTTTGTGAATTAGCAATCATTTACTAAGCGACAACTATGTACCCTTCCCTAGCAATGCAAAGGGAAAAATGAAGCCATATTTGCCCTCAAGAAGCATAAAGTCTAATAGGAAAGACAACATTTACATAAATGTTATAAATAAATTGTTTTAACAAATGTTGACCTTTTTCATTGCTCCTTTCTCTGAGTCCCAGAAATAGATAAACCCTTCCCCTCATCTTGGTCCAAACTTAGATCTGTAAATCATAAAGTTTTAGGTGGGTCTCAAGAGGTAATCTAGTTCAACCCTGTACTCAAATCAAATCGCCAAACAGAGCAAGCCCAATTACTTGTCCATAAGACTTGGGGGTAACCAGTCCATATGACTCACCAAGAAACAATTTAGATCTGCCAGTGAGGCTTGCATACTTTAAAAAAAGGCTTTTATTATTTGTTTCTAGCATAGTATACAAATCTATAATTATTACTGCCTTGTTAGCCTTTCACAAGGGTTAGCATTTTCTCTTAGGAATTTATTTTTATTCATTGTTTGTAAAGTTACTTACATTCTTTTATAAACATGCTTCCTTTAGAAAGTGCTGCACCATGCCTCTGAAGTCAAAAATATATACAGTATATTTAGGATGCCATATTCTTGCACTGTCAGATGTCAAGCTGAGCTCAATGGCATCTGTGTTGAAGGCTTTTTAATTACTATTCCCCCTCCCCCAAAAAAAATGCTTCCAAGCTGATGCAGAATCTGGATCCTTAAGATCTTGTCAAGCATAACTCATTAGAATTCTCCTGCCCTTCCAAAAGTACATCAAACTCATTGGAATATTTCTTCATCCTTTATATCAGATAAAAACTGCTCACTTCAATGTCACTTTCCATTCCCCACCTCATCCGCAGTTTTTCACTACTGAATACATTTGACAAAATTCAAATGAAATGTTTGTGTTTCCTTGTGATACCAATATTTGTATTTATTAAAATAAAAATCAGCTTTACCTTCTACTCCTCATACAAATATACCTTACTGCCAAGGACTTACCTATATCTTTTCTCATTTATCTTCATAAGTGGAGTTGGAAAAAGTAGATGCTAAGTGACACAAAAGGTCACACAGTGCATTAGTAGCAGAACAAAAACAAGAAGTTACTATCTTCCTAGTCATTTGGCTCAAAATATCAGACATTTTTTTCTTCCCCCTCCCAAATCATTCACATTCAGTCCCTTGTTGAGTTCCCTTGATTCTATTTGCAGAAATGTCTTACTAAGCCATTCCTTTCTCTCCATTCAGATTGCTACTACCCTTGTTTAGGCTTTCATCACATTTCACATGGATTATTTTACATTTTTAATATAATAATCTCCCTGACTTCTTTTCTGCCCTCTCATCCATCCTTTTCAAAGATGCCAAAATAATCTTCCTTGTGCATAGCTCTGACCATGTCGCTCCTATGATCACACATTTCTATTGCTTCCCTAATGCTTATAGGACAAATAATACATTTTTTAGCCTGGCATTCAGGATCCTACCTGGTTCCAACCTAGCTTTCAAGGTATATTTTATAATACTCCCCTTCATGTAATCTTCATTCCACCTATATTGGAACACTTATTGTCTCTTTCCTCAGCACATTGACAGAAGCTCTTATTCATACCTTGAACTCGTTTCCTTCCCATTTTGACCTCTTGAAATCTTTCTCTCCCTTTAAGATTCAGGTCAGATGCCACCTCTTCCAGGAAATATTCTCTCATTTCCACAACTGATTTTCCCCCTCTCCCTCCTCAAATTTTCCTGTGCCCTATTACACCCCACTTACACCACAGGTAAGTGCTGCCTATGTCCCATTTCTTGTCAATAAGAACGACAGTATTTTCCATCTTTATGTAGACAGTGTTTAACACAGTACCTTGCACATTGAAGGCATTTTAAAAATGTTTATCAAATTCAAGTTTACAAAGTTGTAAGCCATTAAACATCTATTTTTTCTCTACCTACTACCCAGTAAATAAAAAAATCTTTAGAAGATATTCTTAGAAGAACAGTGGATTTTGATATTCTCTACATCTGTCAGCAAAGTGTGTGACTGCAGAGATATAGTTGGCTATACTGTAGAACCTTATTGGCAAAAGACTTACTATTCTCTTCCTAAATTCTTATGAAGAATGTAAATTTGATGAAAGCATGTTTGCATATCATTTTTATCATGATTTTTATAATAATTAGAAAATAGATTATAGATCTATGGTTATCAATGTCCTCTCAAATGCCTTTTAAAAATATTATCAGTATTTTTGTTTTAAAAAAAACCTAGTTGCAATTAATAAAAAAATAAAAATAAATAAAAATAAAATATATTTCTTCTATATAAAAAAAAAACTTGTTGCTACTATCCTCATTTCAGATATCTTGAGATTCAGTCCCTCAAATTCTTTCAAATTTTGATGCGTCCAGGCAACAAATTTGTTCTGTGTATACTTGGCATGGTCCAGCTTCTCTACCTGAATTCATTTTCTGATTGAATTTCATTTCCATTGCCTCACATGAGGGCATTTTGTTTTATTTTGTTGTTGTATCCTTGAGACTGTTCAATGACCTGCAATTTTTGTTTTCTTTTGTTTTACTTTTCTGGTCTGTACCTGTGATTTCATAGGTATATGGATCCCCCTCCCCCCCCCATACCAAAGCAGATTAGCAAATGATCTGCAACTTTAGTCCTTCATAGGGAGTTAACTAGGCCATGGAGAGATTAATTTACCCAGTATCACAGTTGCTGTGTGTCAGAGACAGGACTTGTACTTCTATCATGCTGGTACTCAGCCCAATTCTCCATCCACAGCTACCATGCTGCCTCTCACATAAATACTTTGTCCTTAGTAGGTTCTTAATAGGTTCATAATGAAGTTAATTATCTTGACTCTTTTTTATCTTTTTATTCAGCTCCAACTAAACGCTTTAGCTGTCTAAGATCCTGGTTGATAATGTAATAACAGGTTTATGTATCTCTGAATAACCAAATTCTCATTCACTTTTAATCTTAATTTTAGGGAAAGATTACTAAATCTTTTTTCTTCACTTTATATAAATCTTCCTCCTTAGTTCCAAGTGTTCATATTGCTAAATGCTTATAAGAAATCTCAACCTGGATGTTCAGCAACACTTTAAATTCAATATGTACAAAACAGGAATTATGTATTTTTTTGCCTTCAAACCTGACCCCTCCTAAATTCTCTTTGTCTGTTAGATGCATCACTCAATCATGCATGTTAGAAACCTATAAATTAATAGGATTTGGAAGAAAGAATACTGGCTCTAGAATCAAGGAAACTGGATTCAAATCTTACCTCTGATACTTACTTGGAATAGCTCTGAAGTATGATTTGATCATCAAAACATTATCATTTCACAATCTCAAAGACTATAAATCTGAGATATATTCCAAAATTTCAGGAAATAGTGCTGTCTCTCTCTCTCTCTCTCTCTCTCTCTCTCTGTCTCTTTTTCTGTTTCTCCCTCAGCTTCTCTTCCAGCTTCTCTCCCTCCATCTCTTCCTCTCTCTTTTAAAATTTAATTAGCAAGTTTAAGTTTTCCCATAAAATTATAATTTTGATTAATTTTATTCCTTCTTATAAAAAACCTAAAACCACTTAAATATAATGTGATGAAGATATCTAGAAATTAGTATTCTTAGTATCAACTCTTTGTTTTTAACTTTTGGTATGGTCAAAATTTAACATTATCACATCTAGTTAAAAGTTCTTTTGAGTTCTTGTGGCTATTGTGATTTTTTTGAATGAAGTTTATGCTACTATCCTGTCCCTTTTAAACAATCACAACAATTTCAAAAAGGAAATGACATTGGAGATTGTGACAGTCGGATTATAGTTCATGACTGCCCAGGTCTCATTTTCCTCATCTGTACAATGATGGCCGCTGCGGTTCCTTTCAGCTCTAGATCTATAACCTATGTGCAGTCTTTGACTCTTCTCCCTCACCTCCCCCATTCCTTCAACTACCAATCTTATTTCTGTAATCTCTGTCCTTTTTTTCCCTTGTTTCAGTGCTATGATCCCAGGTACCTGAAGAACAACCTTCTCAGTCTTCCCTATTCATCTTAAATGTGCACAAATCTAATTGTCATTTCACTGATAAAAATCTTTTAGTGACTCCTCATGACCTATTGAAAACAGTTCAGAGTTTTCAGTTTGGCATTCAAGACCCTGCACATGCTATCTGTACCTTTCTGACTTTATCTTTCTATCTTATTTCCCACCACTCTTCCTCAAATGTGTCCCAGTCAAATTTGACTTTCATCTTTTCTATGCCTCTACTGCCTTCTAGCATCTGTGCCTTTCCTCAGAATATTTCCTCTTTCTGGATTTTTTTTCCCTTTCCCCATCTCTGCAGTCAGGTGGAGCTGTGCTGAATGGAGTACCAAACCTAGAGTCAAGAAGACCTGAGTTCAAATCCAGCCTCAGGCACTTGTAAGTTTTGTGACCCTGGGCAAATCATTTAAAAGCTCTGTGCTTCACTTTCATCATATGTAAAATGGAGATAAAAATAGCACCACATCTCAAGATTTTTTTGAAGATAAAATATTTGTAAAGTACTTTGAAAACCTTAAAGTGCTATATAAATGCCAGCTGCTGTTAGGAAGGAAGGAAGGAGAGAGGAAGGGAGAGAGAGAGAGAGGGAGGAGAGTAGAAAGAAGGGAGGAAAATGAAGGAGGGAAGAAAGGAAAAAAGGATGAGAGAAAAAAAGGAAGGAGGAAAGAAAAAAGGAGGGAGGGAAGGAAGGAAAGAAACAAGCTTTAAGAGCCTAAATGTTCCCTGTACTGTGTTAAGCTCTTCACCAATATTATTTCACAACAACCCTGTGAGACAGGCACTGTTATGATCCCTATTTTATAGTTGAGGAAACTGAGGTAGACATGTTAAGTGATTTGCCCAGGGTCACAGAACTAGTTTCTGAGGCTGGATTTGAACTCAGATCTTCCTGACTCCAGACCCAATACTCTATCCACTGTGCCACCTACATGATGATGGTGAGGGTGGTGATATTAATAATGATGATGAACTTTACTCTGCCTTCAAGGTCCGTAACCAAAACAGACAAACAAAAATACCAGTTTACCTCTATTACAATCTTCTCAGATTCCATTAGTCAAGACCTGGCTTTCCAAGAACCAGTCTAGCTTAGAAGAGATTAGTTTCTTACCACTGACTTGGCCTCTTGACGAATTCCCTGGCCATGGTAACATATGAAAAAAAGGAAAATTCAAAATGACTATTAGTCCTTTGTGGGCTTTTTCTATTTTCACAGTGATAGTGGTAGAATGGCAGTAAAGGGGGAAGAGGTAAAGAATGCTAAAAGTTCCAAAGTTTTGAGACAATCTATAAACTTTAACTTGGCTTTTGGTGTTCAAAAGCATGAAAGCCTTGTCTCATTGCCAACGAGAGGATATGTTATTGGAAGAACTGAATTTTTGAACCTTGAAATACTTACATTTATCAAAACCCAAAAATTAAAAGTGTCTATTTTGATATTTGTTGACTCTACTGTAAATGTGGGAATAAGTGAGGATGGGCAGAAAACATAGTTCAGGAAAAAGTAATGAGAGAGGCCAAAAACTATACAGAAGCCTTATGGCTATGTACTCTCTGGATATTTCCCAGAAAGAGATTGGATTATAGGAAGGCTATTCATTTCTGTAAAACCATTATAGTTTAATTTAATTAGATTGTGATGTTAAGAGCACCAGTTGTAATGTTTCTATTTCTGTACCTTAATTTATTCCAGGGCTTAAGCCAGTCCTTCAATTAACATTCTCATCATAGGAAGAACAGGGCCAAATTAGATTTTTATTAATTGTACATGATTTTAGTTTCTTCTTTTTAAGCCACCGAATTTGACTAATGATGACTAAGAAGAAAATGTGTACCTAATTTAATTTTAAAAGTGTTGAATCCCATTATTTTTCTAGTATTACCTGTTCAGGATTGTGTTCGATATTTCTCAGCTAGACTTTTTCCTAGGTATACAAGTATGCAAACAATTATTCTTTTGGTTTGGGATTCTTTTTAAAAAAAAAAGGAATTTGTTCACTGCTTTAAGGTAGTCCAATTTTTTCCCCTTAAATTTCATAAAGATTACATACACAAAGAATAGCAGATAGTTATAAAGTGAGGTAGCTATTCCACTGTTTCCTAATATTGAGCTGTTCTGTTTCATGTAGAAGAGTATGAGGATTCTTTTCTCTGATGTTTTTGGTTCTCATTTGTAGTTATTTATTTAACTTTTGTTATTATTATTAGATCTTTTCAGTCATGTCTGACTCTCCATGGCCCCATTTGGAATTTTCTTGGCAAAGATACTAGAATGGTTTGCCATTTCCTTTTCCACCTCATTTTACAGATGAGGAAACAGGTTAAGTGACTTATCCAAGGTCACACAGCTAACAAGTGTCTGAGGCTAGATTTGAACTCAAGAAAATGAGTCTTCCTAACTTTCAGGTCTAGAACTTTATCCACTGTGCCACCTAGCTGCCCTAGTCAACACTTACCAAACATTTATTATTCTTCCTACTATGTCCAATTCAATGCAATAGCTACATCCTAGAGGACTAGATAAAGAAATCATAGTTTCGGCCCTCAAGTATTTTATAATCTGGGAATTTTGTATCATTTATAAAGATAGATTGTAAAAAACATTAACTGTACCAGTGTTTCCTTTTCCTTTCTTTCTGGAGAGGAATATTTACTTAACTGTATCTTCTGACTCCTGCTTTCCCCCTGAAAATATGAAATTCATAGATATCATTTAACAGATTTTAGACTTCAAAAGAAATCAATTTCTGAGTGTCAATTACTGAGTTAGATTATTTGTGTTTAAACATAATGAGTTTGCTAATTAAATTATGATGTCAAGTTTGGTGCTTTACTTTAAAACACCTATGTAGAATTCATGGTTCCAGCAGAAATAATATATTTGGTACAGCCAGTAGGAAAAAAAATTGATTGCCTGTCAATTTAATCACATTATAATAATGTACAAATGTAACACTTTAACTTCCATGTCTATAACCTTTGCTCAAACTCTATCTCCCATTGTAATACCCTCCTTCCTCCTCTCTGCTCTTCTAAATTTTACCTGTCCAGATCCTTTCCATGAAATTTCCCCTAACTATAACTCTAAACCATTCATCAAAAGCCATTGTCACATATTTTGATATACATCAGTGGTTCTCAACCTTCCTAATGCCTCGACCCTTTAATACTTGTATGTAAGTGTATCTGCATGTGCGTGGATCCCCCTGGAGAAGGATAGAGGAGTGGTGTCTCAGTTCCTAAGACCATCAGAAATATGTGTTTTCTGATGGTCTTAGGCAACCTCTGTGACCCTTGTGAAAGAGTCGTTCACTCCCCAAAGGCGCCCCACCCACAGGTTGAGAACCGCTGGTATACATAAACTGTAGCATGTGAAGCAGCCACACCTTGGTAAAACCCTCTCAGCAGGTGGGCTAAGCCAGATTCAGGGCTTCCAACAGGTCTCAAACCAGTTGATGAGTTAGGGGATGTCTACATGAAGACTGAGAAGACTTCTCCCCAGGCAAAAGAAGCAGACAAGAACAATTTGTTCCAAGGGCCATGATGGTGGCTGAAGCAGGGACTGTGGAGTGCTTAGAACTTAGTAAGACACTGAATATGCCAAGATCATACATTGCTTCCTGGGCCAAGCTAGTCATCCTGACTTTGGTCTCACCACTAAACTTCAATGACTCAGTAAGAGAGAAGGTGGTTGATAATGCTGTGCAATTCTTCCTCACTTAAATACAATTCATATGCAAGTCAAGACATAATTCCTTGATGTTGTTGGTCAGTTTTGAAAATGAAGGACTAATACCAAGATCTAGAACTGCAAGATACCATAGCATTGGAAGAAAAAATACTGCAACAGAAAGAGTTCAAGTATCAAGCAGCCACAGTCAGCATCACCCGGGACTTTGCAGGCCTGCTGCTATGTCTGCAGCACCAGGCCTTATCATCCACCCTCCTACTAAAGTCTCCATGGCACTAGGCCTTAAAATCTTCTATGACACTGCATCCTAAGAATCTCTGAGCTTTGCCATCCTTCAACTAAACCCTACTCTTGGTATTAAAATGAAATGGCCTTGAGATCAGGGGCTGTCACTTTTATTTGTATCATTTGCACTTAGTGGCAGTCTTTGGCACATGGCAATTGCCTAATTAATGCTTTCTTCATTCATTCACTCACTCATTCAGGCAGAAAGATAGTGCACTGAGATTTTTGGGTGAGTAATGTTCCTCATAAACTATTAGCCCAGTAGCCCTTTCAGTTCTTCTCTGAGATGTGACTGCTACAGCCTCTAGAAAAGGATTCTGCTATTCCCACTGGCCACCAGTGAGAAATTAGCATATAAATGGCTAGACTATTTGGCTTCCCACAGACCACAAGCTGAGCTATGTGGTTCCTTTGTGGTGGCTCTTGCTGCATTCAAAATTTAAACCAGGTGGTGAGATGAAATATTGAACAGTGGTCTTTTAAAAATCATTCTCTAGAATCCCCATCCTCAACTGGAATCATCTGTCTCTGAATGATGTGCTCTTCCCTCAAAAGCAAAACAAAGAAACAAACAAAAACTAACATGCTTCACAAGACAAAGTTTATTGAACATTGCAGAAATGAAAAAGAAGAATGTAGTGCATTTTTACATATACACCTTGTCCCCCAAGACTCTCTGACAACATCTTCCTAGAGGTCATATAAAGGGAACATAAATAGAGGGGTGTCTGTTCTCTGGGTCTCAGTTGTTATAAAGTGAAATCAAGAGGAAAATGGTACAAATGGGTTTTTGTGCCCTTTCATTACAGCAGCCAGTAGGATTTCCTTTTGCTAAAGGCCCTGCCGTTCAGATTTCAATTCAGCTGTACTGATCTTCACCATCTGGATTTGCAGGTTGTGTGCATTTAGGGAGCTTTGATTGTGTCGCCTCCTCTTGTGTTGAGCACAGCAGCAACCCTGTGGCTCATCCATCTCCAATGCCAAAGTTAGCTACCATTTGTCCCAATCCTTCACTTGGCAAGCAGAGTCCCATATCTCAGTGTTTCAGCCTGATCACAGTAACTACCTACATGAAAACTAGTAAGTCTTTCTCAAGGTCAGTGGAAGAAATGGATGCCTCCCCCTGGATGCCCACACATAGCCTCTCCCTGATGTTTCAGTTCTATTTTCCCCACTGCTGGCACTTCTGGGTTCCCTCAGCTTCCTACAGAGATGATGAAAGGACACTGCAGAAATATTGGTTACATATGGAAGTAATGTCATTTGGCAGTCTTAATAATGAGACTGATCAGCAGAATATTTCATAAAATCAAAATCCCAGAGATTCAGAATAGAATTTTAATGGTAATTTAGTTCAGACACTAACCAAAAATAAAATATCCACTACAACATACACTACAAGTGTTTATCCAGACTCCTTTTGAAGACCTCCAATGAAGGGAAACCCATTATTATCTCTGGAGACAGGCTACTCCAGTTTGGTACATATAGTAATATATTTCCTCACTGACTTCAGGCCTAAGGTGTCTCTGCAATTTCCATTCATTATTCCTAGTTTGCAATTCAGGAGAAAAACAATCTTATCTTTCTTCCCCCTGTAGCTATTCAAGTCCTTGAAGACTGTTATCTTGATTCCCCCTTCCCAAAGTCTTCTCCAGGTTAAACATTTCCTGATTACTTTAACTGAATCTTCTATACCAAAAACTCAAGATCAGTCCATTTTGGTTAACCTCATCTAAACTTTCCTCATTGATCCTAACTAAAATATGTTGTCAGAAGTATTCAATATTTAAGATTTGTTGAACAAGTCAGAGTACTCCAAAATTATGAAGTCCCAGGAGGAGAATCTAAGTCTAATAAGTAATAATAATAATAATAATACATCTATGAAATTTACTATGTGGCAGAAACTTTGTTAAACACCTTTAAATTATTATCCCATCTGATTCTAACAATAGGCCTAGAAGATAGGGGCTATTTTTACCCCATTTTGCAGTTGAGAAAATCTAGTAAGGCAGAGGTTAGGTGATTTACCCAGGATTACATAGTTAGCAAGTATCTGAAGGTAGATTTGAACTCAGGGTTTTCCTGATTCGAGTCCCAGCACTCTATCCACTAGGCTACTACTGCAACAATATGTTATTTAACCCAATGATCAATAGATTACAGTTGCTCCTAGTTTGAAAATCCCATTAGGTTGTAAGCTTCTTGAGGGCAGGGACTGTCTCTTTTGGTCTCCCTGGTACTCAGGACAGTGCTAGGCACACAATAAGCACTTAATAAATGTTTATTGGTTGATTGCTGTCTTTGTGATCAAATCCAAACTGTTCTGTTTGAAATGCAAAGCCCTTCACAGTTTGGTCTCAATCAAACTTTCCAGGTTGCTACAAATTTGTCCCATTCATGCATTCTATAATCCATCCAAACTGACACTCCTGTCCAAGTTTTTGCAGTAATTATTTCCTCATACCTAAAATGTACTTCCTGCTTACTTTCCCCTCCTAGAATCCCTATTTTCATCTGCTACATGAAAACTTTCCTGATCTCCTTGGCCTCTAGGGCCATCCCCTCCCTCTAAAATTATCTTGCAATTATTTATGTATTTTTATGCATATTTTCATATGTATAATCTCCTCCAAGACAACATAGCCTCAGAAAATGTTTCTTGGGTTTTTTTTTTCCCTTTTTCCCTTTGTATTCCTAGTACAATGTCTTATACATAGTAAATTCTCAATAAATGTTTGTTGGTTGATTAATTAATCTAAGCCAGTAATTCTCAAAGTGTGTTCTTGAGATCCTTCTGTGTCCTGAGACCCTTTCAGGGTGTCCTCATAGACAAAGTTATTTTTATAATAACATTAAGATATTTACATTTTTAAAGTGATACAGGTAGCTATAACTCATATTAAAAGTGTTGTAGTATATGGGGGTGTTTAGGGAAAACTAGCACCCCCAGTGTACTTGCCAAGCCCTTTTTCATGATTCCTCATCCACCCTTGGTGTCTACCCAACACCCACTCTCACCTGTGACTCCAAGAAACTATAGCACTGCAGTGGCCACACTGTGGTAAAACCTTCTCTTCAGATGGGCTAAACCAAGGTAATTGAGGATAATCAACAGGTCTCAAACCAGTGCATGAGTTAGGGGGATGTCTATTCTAAACATGTGAAGGCTTCCCCCCAGGCAGAATGATCAGATAAGAACAATTTGTTCCAATGGCCATAAAGGTGCCTGAAGCACTATGGAGTGCTTAGATCTTGGTCAGATATTGAAGATGCTAAGGACATCCATTGTATTCCAAGCCATCACCAGTCATCTTTACTTTTGTCCTGCCACTGGACTTCAAAAACTCTGTGAGAATGGGGCTGATGACTTGGCCCAATTTTGCCTCCCTTAATTCCAATTCACATGCAAGTCAAGACATCACTCCATGATAGCATTGGTCCTTTTTGAAAACAAAAGACAAAAACAACAGTATAATTTTAATGTTTTTAATAGTATAAAGTAGTCCTGGAATCAAAAAGTTTGAGAACTGCTGATCTAAGTATTACTGTATAGATCACCTATTGTTAATTCAAAGTCAGTATGTATAAAATCAGCTGAAGAAGGAAATGGTACACCACTCTAGTATCTTTGCCAAGAAAACTCCCAAATGGGGTCACAGAGAGTCGGACACAACTGAGACGACTCAACAACAAAATGCTTAAAGTCAAGCTCGTCCTGTGTTCTCCCAAACAAACTCTTATTTCAGGCTTTCTCACCAACTTCTTTTCAAACACCATCATTCTCTTAGTTTAAGGTTAGGGTTAGTTAAAAACTTTGGAATAATTTTGCCAGGGCACATATACCACTCTGACCTACAATTTCATAGGGTGAAAAATTTAAAAAGAATGCCTGATGTGTCCTTCTAAAGATATTTATAAGAATCAAAAGAAATAATACATATAATATGAAAGTGCTTTGTGAATCCCAAAGGAATGAACAATTATAAGGTCTTCTCTGGGGTTGTAGCCTCTGAATCTTTTTAGCTATCTCTCGGTCTCAGTTTTTCATTTAGAAGGTAGAGATAATGATGCTTACACTATTTGCCTGACGGAACAGGGAGAAAAGCATTTTGCAAACGTTAAAGCACTTTATAAATGTGAGGTGATGATATTTCTGTTGTTATTGTTGGATCTTAACTCTGTTTCCTTTTGTTTTTCCCACATCCAGTCAATCACCAACTCTCGTGGACTCTCTTTTTGTAATAACCCTGACATGCATCTCTTCCTTTCCATTCCCGTATCTGTCACCATAGTTCAGTGTTCTATTGTTTTTATGCTTAGATTATTTCAGTAGCCTCCTAATTGATTTCCTTGTATTCAGTTTCTCCCCTACTCTAATCCATTTTTATACTTCTAACCTCCCCTTCAAAAAATTATCTACTACAGATACTATTTTGCAAATGTTCTTGAAATTCAGAAACCTCTGTTGAAGACTCATTGCCATTAGACCTCCTTCTCTCCACAACTCATTTTACTACAAAACTAACTTTGTGTCCCATTCTTTAAAAGACTGCTCCACTCCAGCTCCACTGTCTTGTATCCTGAATCCCCTGGTCTGTGAAAATTCCAAATCTTCCTCTTTTCTCCTTAGGTTCATAGCTTTAAGAGTACTTAAGAGGTCAGATATCCCAAACCCCTGATTTTATAAATGAAAAAATTTGAACATAGAAGAGTTGTGATTTGCTTTGTAAGACCCCAATTTCGAGCTTCCGTCACGACCCCCCCCAGAACGTAGGAGACCAGTGTGATGTAAAAAACAAGAGGTTTTAATTCAGAGCCAATGCATCGGGTCGCACTCATAACCCCAGCGGGCCAGAGGAGTCCGACCCCCGGGGATTACATTGCAGGGTTTATAAAGGCAAAAACCACAAAGTCATTTGCGTCATGGAAGAATTCTTCATCTGCAGGGTGCCTAGGGGGTTTTCGCAAGGGGAGGAGGGGGAGTGCTCATCCTGAAACTTAGATAAACGGCAGGGTGTGCTAGATTGCGAAACTAAGGGGGCCAGTAACAAGGGCTTATCTAACAGAAGACTGTTTGTGAAACTAAGGGGGCCAGTAACAAGGGCTTAACTAACAGAAGACTGTTTGCGAAACTAAGGGGGCTAGTAACAAGGGCTTAACTAACAGAAGACTGTTTGTTAGACTGTTCAGCTTCTTCCCCTGCCTGGAACTCCAGTCTCGCAACCACCTGTCTACATCTGACTCTTCAAGACCCAGCTCAAGTTTTAGACGTTAAAACTTTTCTTTCTTTTTTAAAAATAAATGGTACTCAGATAATAGGGCTGGGTGATGTAGTATATAGATTGCTAGACATGGAGCCAGGAAAACTTGCCTCTGACTTTTACTAGTTGTGTGACCCTGGGCAAGTCACTTAACTCATCTCCCTTGATTTCCTCATCTATAAAATTACTGTCTCCAAAGATTGTTTTAAAGTCAAAGTAGATAAAGCATTTTGCAAACTTTGAAACATTATGTAATAGCTAGCTATCTTCTTTATCATCATCGTTATCATGAACTTTTTCTCCTCTAAATGTATGTAGTACTTATTATCTCCACCACTAATTTGGGAATTAACATATGCCGCCTTATATTATGTTGCATTCTTTTTACATATGCGTTAGAAGTTCACACTTTCTTGTGTGAATTTGAGAAATATTATGATATGTGCCTTGTCTCCTCAGTAGGTTCTAATTCATAGGGATGTAGAGAATGCATGTTACATGTGCTTTCTTTTATTATCAATACTTAATGGCATGCCCTTTCCCACAGTAGTAGTTCAATAAGTATTCTCTAAAAATATTCCATGAATGACATCTATAGCTACTGGTTTCATTTATAAACTGAATAGGAAGATTTACCACCTGTTACTAATTATTAAAAGAGCTTTGAAGTCATGGTAATTTTAAGAACAGGATATGATCTGAATGTCACACCTTATTTTGCTATCTTATTTCCTAAATGTCTTTGCTTCACTCACAATTGTTTGTATGCTCCCAAGTTGAGAAGTTTGTTGTCTTAAGAGTTATTTGATTAATCTTCAGATTTTTTTTATTGACCTTTAGAATTGACAGATGGTACGGTGGGTTTATATCTTTCCAATTACAATTTTTCCTTAAGTTTCAAATATGTTCATTTTCCTTGATATAAAGGTTGATGTCTCTACCTCTTTATCATAGAACTTAATCTAAACCAATTATTTCCTCTACAGAATGGCATGTAAGAGGAAATGTAACCCTTAACTTCACGTTCTTTTGCTAAGATTGTGAGTTATCATGTTAGAGGTATTTTGTTTTGTTTTGAAATTAACATTCATTACCAGTTGTATCCCCAGATTTATGTATGAGGTGTCTCAAAAATAAGATTGTCTAAGGTCTTTGACAATATGGTTGATTTTTAATTCTCAATCTTAACACACTGTATTTTTTCAGTCTTATCTAATATATAAATTCTTACAAATCATAACATATGATCCTATTCTATATCCTCCCACAGCCAAATGACTGTAAAGCATAATTAAAGGAGTTAATCCCTGCCAGTGACAACTATTCAGTTCAACAATTATTTATTAAATCTTTACTATCAAACATTTTTCTAAGGACATGAAGGATGCTACTAGAGATCATTCATCTGTTAATACAAATTAAGCATGTATTTAAAAATTCACATTCATATAACACTTAAAAACTTACAAAATTTCTTTCTTTCCAACAAAACCTATAAAGTAGGCATCATGAGTATTATCCCTATTTTACAGTTGAGGAAAGATAGGCAAGTAAAGGAGCTTAGGATCACAGTATTCTGGTAAATGTTTAACAACAGCTCAACAGCTCCCAAAAAATACACACACACACACACACACACACACACACACACACACACACACACACCCCTATATACCTACAATACACTTTTAAGTTTAATCTTCATTATTCACATTTTCCCATCATTTGCTTAAATTTAGATAATTAGCAAAACAATAAATGAAGACCTTATTATAGAGTTTTCCAATTTCCAAAACAAAAATTTAACAGTTGGCTCTGAGCTGGCTCTAGTTCCCTCCTACTAAGGATCATGGGATCATAACTTTAAAGTAGGAAGAGACCGTCTAGATCTTTACCCACAGTCATACAAATATTAAATATCAGAATAAAGATTTGAACCTAAGTTACACCTGACTTCAAACCCTGTGTACTCTCACTACAGTAACTTTTCATTCATTCATTCTTTCACTTATTTATTCATTCATTCATTCTGTTGAGAGAGACAGAGTGGCATAATCTGGAGTCAGAAGAACTGAGTTCTACTTTCACAATTTGCTGCTAACTAACTAGTTGTTTGACCTTTGGAAATTAGAACTGTGAGACAACTAGGTCATCACTATTGCCAATCACCTTAATGAGAGTATCAGGTCTTTCATTCAGAGGTTGCTTGTAGTCAGTTTTTAAAAGCAGTAAAGGCCCAGGCTTTTGAACCAAATATTCTTCATCTGTGAATAGGTACGAAATGTTTGGACCTCACAGAGTTGTTGGGAAGAAAGCACTTTGTAGACTCTAAGGGGTCATATCATTTTTTGGTTTATAACTCAGTAATTGGCACCTGGTATTTACATAAGATAGTAGTAGACACCTAATAGGGATATGAAAGAATTGCTTCTTGCCCTTGAAGTCTTTATATCCCAGAGATAAAGATGAGAGATATACCCACAGGCAGCAAACAGGTAACAATCAAAGGCAGGTACCAAAATGAGAAAGAAGATGATGCGAGCTAAAATGAAAACAATATGCCCATGAATAAGTAATGCCTTAGACTTCATTTTAGAAATGAGAAAACAAAGGTCAAGGGAAGGGAAGTGATTTAAAATGTCAGAATCTAGCCTTTAAGAGCCTGATTTTGTTTTACTATTCAGTCATTTTTCAGTCATGTCTGACTCTTTGTGACCCCATTTGGGGTTTTCTTGGCAAAGATACTGGAGTGGTTTACCATTTCTTACTCCTACTCATTTTATAGATGAAGAAACTGAGGCAAACAGGGTTAAGTGACTTGCCTAAGGGACACATAAATAGTAAGTATCTGGGGTAAGATTTAAACCCAGGAAGATGAGTCTTACTGACTCCAGACCCAGCACCCTATCCATTGCACCACTTAGCTGTCTCTCAAGGACCAGAATAGGTGTGTATACCTTTCCTGCTAGCCTGTCCTTGGAGCCTACCTACACTGATGGCAAGCTCAATATGACTTGACATTCTCATGATATGGAAGCCAGTAAATGTAACATGATCTTAGGCTTCATTGAGAGTCTTAGTCTCCAAAAACAAGTCCCTGACCACCCTACTATAATCTGCTCTGGTCAGAGCACTACGTCAGGAGTATCATGTTCGGTTCTAGTACTACATTTTAGGTAAAACATCAATAAGTGTCTACAGCAGAGGTTCTCAACCTGTGGGTTATGTTCAATTTGTAACAATGAAAATACATCCTGCATATCAGATATTTACATAACAGTAGCAAAATTACAGTCATGCTGTAGCAACGAAAATAATTTTATGGTTGGGGGTCACCACAACATGAGGAACTGTATTAAAGGGTTGTGGCATTAGGAATGTTGAGAACCACTGGTCTAGAGGATGGCAAATACAATGGTGAACAGCACTAACTTCACGCCATATGAGGACTGTTTGCATAAACACGAAATGCGTAGCCTGAAGAACAGAAAGAAGATGTAGGGCTTAGGGATAGCAGTTGGCAGTGAGTTACCAGAAGTGGAATGGACTATCTTTCTAACCTGGGTTCTTTCCACTGGATAACATTGTCACTTTTGTACTCTCAAGACCTCCCAAAATACCTAAAATAACAGGTGCACCCTCTGACTTTAATGATGCTGATGCTGACCACAGTTACTTGGAGCTCAATTTCTTATAGTGGAATGTCTTATCATTCATGTGTCTACTAGTCTGTATTTCTATGGCACAATTTTCATCAGGGAAATACACGATGCTGCAAATATTAAGAACAATCACAGCATAAAATGCTATTATCAACTCTATGCCACTCCAGGTTCTCTGTTTTTTCTCAGCTACTTAAGGGTATTATCGCTTCAGGCTCATCCATTAATAAACTGTGTTGTGTTTTGTTTTATGTTTGCTCTTTACTTCTCCTAACTGTGTAAATGCCTATTCCCTTGAGTGTTCTGCCATTTGAAGGTGGTTCCACTAGCATCAAGCAACACACAGCGTAAGGTACAATTTATGCTTTCCCAGCAAATTATCTAGAAATAAATCATCACTCTTTGAGAAAAGTCTCTGATTTTAAGCCCTACTGTGGAATTCCATTGTTGAGGAAAAGCCACAATTTACCAATAAGACTACAGTATATACCCTTCCCTAAATGTTCCTCCAGTAATTAAAGTCAGGGATAAACATTGCATGTTCCTCATACTTAAATCCAAACACCATAGACAACAAATAATCTGGCATTTACCTAAACAATTTTTTATGATGAATTACTTCACTTTCTAATGTCCCCTGGGGTGAATATTCTCATTAGGTACCAAGTCAGCTCAGAGAGCCCCAGGAATGGTTTAAACCACAGTGGTCATAGTTCTCTTGATATTAAAGATATTTCCTGCTTCTACTTTTCCCCTGAGAAGAAATGGCATAATGAGGGCTGATTTGTGCTGTTTTACTTGATAACACTAAAAATTAGATTCCTACCTACACATTCCAAATTTCTAACTGAATTTAGTGTTTTAATCTTTCTTAAACCTGGAAGGTGGGAGACAGAAAATAGAATGCAATTAACTGCTTGGTTCCTGCAACAAAACCTAAATATTACAGGATTCGAAATGTTTTATATTCACATTGAATACCAAGTCTCAAAGCAAGCATTTAATTAAATGTCACATGGCAAGAGGAAAACATACCAATTCTTTTTTGTGTGATACTTGCCTGCTATTTGGGGTATTTCTATTACAAGACATGGATTGCCTGACAGTTTGAAATGTGGCTACCATGAAAGAGTACCACATCTTAGAGTCAGAAGACTGATATTTGAATGCCAGATCTTAATGTCTTCACTTATAAAATGAAGGATTTGGATGAAATACTCTCTATGTTCTTTTCTACCTTAGTATTATGTGATTCTGGGATATTTCTTTAATATTTTGAAGTTCTGATCTTGTCAACATGCATACTCTGGCTAGCATTCTTTCTGTGTCATAGTCAATGGGTTTGATAAGTCAAAGCCAAAAAACTCTTCAACTTCTGTTCATTCTGGTAATGAATCTGTCTGAACTTAGCTAGACTGGTCCTCAGATGATAGACATATAGTTTATCTTCAGAACAGCCCTCAAAGTATTGGTAGGCTCCACTGGAGCTTGTGGCATACCTTTAAGAAACATCACCTCTATATTACAATGAGAAACAACTAATCACTGGCCCACATTTAATGTTGGCTTAGTATAAAGTAGATCAGAATTTAAGGGTAGATCTTGGAAGAGAAGTGGAGTAATTTAAAATGTTGGAATCTAGCCTTTGGAAGTTTGATCTGGTAGCTCTCCAAGATGGCTATCACCACCATTTCTCTCCTTCCAACCACTCCAGCACAAGATTTTCTAGAAATCTCAGTATGAAGACAAACATACATTCTTTGCTAAGGGGCTTGTATCAAAACATGTAAAACATAAGTGTGGTTTACAGTTAATTTGAAGAAAATCCTGAAGTTGCTAGGAAATGGGTAGGTTTAGCAGACTGAAAACTTACCATGAATTAACACTGACACAGAAACACAAAACTGCCCAAGTGATCATAGGTTCATTTGAGAGAAAAACTATGTCAACAATAAGGAAGGTGATCATCCTTCAGTACTCTTTCCCAGTCAGGCCATGTTTACCTGGAGTACTGTGGCCAATTCTGGACACCACAATTTTGAAAGGACATTAGCAAACTAGAAGGCTTTCAGAAGATGACAACCAGACTGGCAAAGGAATTAGAAATAATGTCACAGGAGGCTGAACTGAAAGAACTGGGAATGTTTCACCACCACCACCAAAAAAAAAAAGAACCAAAAGTAAAGGAAAAGAAAAAAAAACATATTAGGGAACAGAGAGTTATCTTCAAAGATTTAAAGGACTCAAATTTGAAAGTGGGATTAGACTTACCTGGCTTGATCCAAGATCACAGAACTAAAAACAATAACTTGAATTTACAGGGAGGTAAATTTAGTTTTGATGAAAGTGAGAATTTCCTAAAAAACAAAAAATTGTTGTTGTCTGGTCATATCCAACTCTTTGTGACCCCATTTGGGGTTTTCTTGGCAAAGATACTAGAATGGGTTGCCATTTCCTTCTCCAGCTCATTTAACATAATAGCTCTAATAATTAGAACTATTCAAAAATGGAATATGCTTCTTTAAACAACAGTAGGTTTCTCTTCACTAAAGATCTTCAAGAGAAGGCTAGATGACAGTTTTCTTATAGGGCCTCTTAATCTGGATTCTACATCAAAGGACAGAGTCACTATGAAGTTGTTTGTACGTAGTTTGAATCATAGAATGTCAGCTTGGATGGAATTTAGAGAAAATCAGTCCTACCCTCTTATTTTTAGATAAGGAAATTGAGGTCCAGAGAAGGGAACAAATTTTCTCAAGGTTACACAACTAGTAGAAGGCAGAAATGGGATAAGATTCCAGATCTCCTGATTCCCAGGCCAGTGTGCTTTCATTATCCTATTATAATTATATACTATTATAAACTAAACAGTTTAGAAAACTACCAACATATAATGTTCAAAAATAATTCTTGAATAAATCCATTCCCCTTTGTCTTTTCCCATTCTCTTTTTCTTCCTGTCTCCCTCCCTCCCTCCTCTCTGTTTCTCACTGTGTGTGTGTGTGTGTCTCTGTCTCTCATGATCTCTCTCTCTCTGTAAGTTCTTTTTCTCTCAAGTTCTCTCTCTCTCTCTCTGTCTTTCTCTCTCTCTCCCCCTCTTTCCCTGCCTCCCTCCCTCTTTCTTCACTTCCTCTGTCCTCATTACTTCAACATCTATACCTTTATTCATAGGAAATGGGGTAGCTAACACTGCTGTCCTCCCAGACTATTCAAAGATTTTTCCAGATTCTCCATTTTCCATCCTAGGAAGACCAAAGAAAAGTAGTTTACTCTAGGTAACACTACACTAGCTTTGAAGTCAGTAGTCCTGAATTTAAGTCTTGGCTTTGCTATTTTATTCCTTCTGTGACTCAGATTTCCTCAGCTATTTGATGAAGATAATATGTGAAGTGCACTTTGCAAAGTTATTGAAGAGAAAGTTCTTTGTAAACATGGAAGTGCTTATAAGAATGGGACCATTTGTTACTGGTAAATAATTTTGAGCCTTGATGTTGAATGCCCTGTGTTATTATGAATCACCCTATTTATTTGGGCCAGCCATTTAGGGAATTTTTTAAGGGTCTATACATTTTCTTTTTCTGTCACTCCTTTTTTTCTCCTTCTTTTCATCATATAACCTTTATTTCTCTGTGAGCTATTTTGTTTTCTGCTGAAGAAAGCATTGGGCTATTGGGGCTCATTGACCTCCAATAAAAAATAAAAAAGTCAAACTACTCAGCAGCTCTTAATGTTAGTCAGCATTTTTTGACCTGAGAATAAATTGGTTGCTACCTTGGGATGTGGATATTTCAGAAAAACCATCTAATAATAATAGCTTACATTTATATAATGATTTAATAGTTTGGTTATTTTTCTACAGCACTTTATTGTTTATGAAGTTCTCTGCAAACCACAGCTTTGCAATGTAGGCAGTGCAAGAGTTATCTGGGTATCAGTTTCCACATTTATAGAATGATGGGTCTAGCCATCTTTCCAGGGACAGTTTGAGCTCGAAATCCTATAGTTTCCCATCATATGGATGAGGAACCTAAAGCTCAGTGATTTCCCCAGGCTCTTCAAGTGTTCAGTATCAAAACAAAGGCTCAAACTCAAGTCTCCCCATATCTGGAATCTTTCCACTGTGTTATGTTGGTTACAAAATATTATGTGTTTCGGTGATCTTCAAAATAACCCTGTAAGATGTGTAGGTAAGTAGCATAAACTTTCATATTCCCATTTTATACATGAGGAAACTGATGTTCAGTGAGATAAATTTCCTTGTACCAAGTCTTAATTTACTAAGTGACAGAATTGGAATTTGAACTTAGGTGATTAGTTCCCTTATTTGAGTCTCTTGCTGTTATACCATGCAACAAATATTTATGGATCCAGTAATGCATTTTATATGTGTATATGCATATGCACATATGTATGTGCATGTATGTATAATTTCTTTCTGTCCAGATTCCATGATTACATCCACATAAGAAATTCTGGTTGTGAAACCTTCATCCAGTGATACAGATGAGCAACTCATCCGTAATCTATACTCTTGAAAAGTTGCTCTAGCAACAAGTGTTTCGCCCATTTATATATAGCCAATATGTGCCAGAGGTAAGATTTAAGTTTAGGTCTTCCTGACTCCAGAGCTATCCTCTACTATTCTACCTCTTACCAAAAAAAAAAAAATCTCCAATTTATTAATAATAACTTTTATTTCATAGCTCTCTAAAGTTTATGAAGTAGTTTAATTGCCACAGCCACATGAGAAAGAGGGGAAGGAGAGAATGGAACAATCATTTATATAGCACCTATTTAATGTCATCTTGTTGAGTCATTTCAGTTGTATCCGACTTTTCATGAGCCCATTTGAAGTTCTCTTGGCAAAGATAACTGGAGTGGTTTGTCATTTCGTTTTCTAGCTCATTTTACAGATGAGGAATCTGAGACAAATAGAGTTAAGTGACTTGTCCATGGTCACATAGCTAGTAAGTGTCCGAGGCTAAATTTGAAGAAGATGAAACTTTCTAATTCTAAGCACTGTGCTAAGTGCTTTTCCAAAGTTATATAATTTGATCCTCACAACTCTGCAAGGTGTTATCATTATCCTTATTTTGAGATGAGGAAACTGAGGCAAACAGATTAAGTGATCCACAGCTAAGATGTGTCTTAAGGCAGATTTGAACTCCCTAACTCCCGATCCAACATCCTATCCACAGTGCTAATTAGCTGCCCCAAGACTGATGCCCAGTTTAGTACTTTTTGGATGACACTATACCATACTTCTTCCTTTTCAACAAGTCATTTCTAATTCAGTTCAACAAACATGAACCAAGCACCTACTACATACAGTGCACGGTGAAAATTCTACTAGAAAAATAAAAAATGCCCTTGCCATCAAGGAGCTAATGTCTTAGAAGGGCATACAATGTAGTCACGGTTAAGTATATTCAAAATGATTTATGGAGAAAACATGTATCAACTGGGGAAACTGGAGAAGTTTTAACAGAACTCAGGGCAACAGATCTGAACTTTGAAGAAAGACGAAAAGTCTGAGAGGCAAAAATGAGGAAATAGTACATTTCAAACATGGGGGCTAGATAACCTGTGCAATGCAAAGAGAAGGAAGTTGAGCATCATGTGCAAGGATGAGTTAATGAGCCAGGTTGTTTCTTGCATTATTACAATACACTTGTTTTTACAGTTTTCTTTCTGATTCACAAATAATAGCATGAAGCTTTCTCTTTCATTTTTAATCTCAAGAGATATGATTTTTCAGTTTGGCTTTAACTGGAGTTGAATGTGATTGGCTGACATCATCTTAGATTCTAAGGAATGGTGGCCTCAATGGGAAAGGACCCAGATAATTTCCAGTTTTTCCTTCTTAGGAATGAGCTAACAGAATTATGGTGCTGATATAGGCCAGGTCAGAAGTAGTGTTATAGAGAATGCCATGTTAAAACAGGACTACAAATTAAACCAGGGACATTGGTGGGTATGATAAATATGTGTAACCAGCTGGATATTTGCCAGTTCCATTTGCATTTTCTTACATCTTTTGGACATGAGTAAATGTGCATGTGTATTTTATATGTAGTATACACACACACTACATATATATATGTGTGTGTGTATATATATATATATATATATATACGTATATATATATATAGTGTGTATGTGTGTGTGTACTATAATACATATGTTGACAGTAGCCTAGAAAGTTTTAAATACTTTAAATACTAAAACACTACA
>JAQQSV010000174.1:168139-199333 GCA_028646515.1 Pseudochirops corinnae
TGGGTTGAGCTAAAAAATACAATCAAAAAGACAATCCCTACCTTCAAGGAGTTTATATTCTAATGAGAAAAGACAAAATGTAAAAGAGAGATGAAAAGAGAGGGGCAGGAAGTGGGTAGATGTCCAGCGGGGACATGATAGCAGAATTCTCATTAGCCATGAAGGCCACCATCCAGTTGCCACTAATAGTCCTTTCTTGGTTCTCGTCCACTGACACTTAGGCTCTGTTCTACCGTAACATCATTTCTCAGGAGCAACTATTTCAGATGGGTAAGGAGAAACTAAATGAGGATCCCTCATGAATTCACAGACATTGAGGAGCTGGCAGTAGTGGCTTTAGAATCTCCTGTCCAAATGAAGGAAGGAACTGCTTCTTCCTGCCCTGCTAATGGTCTCGTGAATGTGTGTATTACAGGAAATATAGTGTGAAAAGTCCCTGTAATACCAGTAGCACATTTTAAATTGTGGAGGTTGTGTGGCTGTGCTCTGAAAGTGCACCTTCCCAGAGGCATTGTAGTAGGCTTCCTGGCCATGCCCTATGGCCAAAGACCCAGAAAGACCCAGAGGGAGATGCTAAAGAATTTATAACAGACCTCCGCTCTCCAACCCAACCCTCTATGGGGTGAAACTGAGGCTTAGACGTACAAACTCCAGATGCTGTAGAATATTGGCCTTGGAAAGATGAAGCATGGTGAAAGAGATGCTATCAAAATGATTATGATGGAAACTATAGAAATATGTAGAATTATTGTTTTGGAATATGGATATGATTTCCTTTGGGGGAAGTTACTACCAAGAAAATATCCCTGTGGTTTCTCATGTCTCTCCACATCCCCACCTTATTACTCTAGGAAGAGGAATACACAATTAGGAGAAGGGAAATGTTTTCTGTGTGCTATGGGGAGGAAGGCAGGCATAGAAAGACTTTTTGAGCTATTTCCTTTATGGCCCTGGTGACTGTTGGTCATGTGGCCCTTTTCCAATTTTTTAAATTAAAAAATGTTTGATATCTTTAATTTCCTATCACCTATATTTTCTAATATATCCCTCCCTCCTCCTTCTTCCAGAAACAAACCTCTTATAACATATGATATGAAACAAGGGGGAAAACCCAGTTTAGAAAAAACTGGACAACACATCTGCCTAGTGTTATTTTTTATGTAGTATTTTACACCCATATCCCCTATCTCTGAACAGAGTGGAGGAAGGTAACTCATCTGTTATCTCTGGGGCAAACTTGGTTATTATAATTTCCCAGTATTCTAATTTGGTGGTTCTATTTATATTCCTTTAGTCATTTATATGTATACATACATATAATATGTATGTATATGTGTGTATACATATAGATATTAAATATATGTATTTCTAGTTTTGCTGATGTCACTTTATCAATTCATGTACATTTTCCCAGGCTTCTCTATATTCATCACATTCAACATTTTTTTTTTTGCAGGACAGTAATTTTCCATTACATTAATTACATTACATTGTTGCTTGGCCATTTATTAATTGATGAGCATTGATTTTGTTTCCAGTCTTTTGCTACTCCAAAAGTGCTACATTTAACATGTCATTGTATATAAGACTTTTATTTTTATCATTTACTTCCTTTGAGGTATATGGTTAGCCGAGGATTTCTGGATCAAAGTCACTTTCATAACATTACTTATGTTATGCATGTGTATTTTATATATATATGGGGTGTGTGTGTGTGTGTGTGTGTGTGTACTGTAATACATGTGTTGACAGTAGCCTAAAAAGTTTTAAATGATACTACATCTATGAAGGACTAATTCATTTAATCTCCTGGGGGGGGGGGGAGGGGAGACCTGTGACCTGTACACACACACACTATACATATATAAAATACACATGCATAACGTACACATTACTTACATGATGGCAAATGTTTTATGAGATTTTTTTTAATGATAATACTTTTGTCATTCTTTATAAATGTATGCTAAAATGTGAAGTATAACAAATTTTAAATTATTTCACTGCTCTTTCATCTCATATTTTCCATTGTGTTTTAATATATATCATAGTCAACTACCCTATGGGCAGCTATTTTCATCTCCATTTATCCTCATTTTCTGGCCTCTCCTCAATTTCTTATTTTCTATCTGACACTCTTAGATCAAGCCTCGGGATATATAAAGAAATCTTGATTGACCTGGAATTGAACCCCCAGGAAACTTTGATTAGTGATTAAATGGACTCTGCACAGTGGGAAGCTAAAAAATAGAGCTGTGTGATGCCTTACCTATAGAGTTACTTCATATCTATATTCCAAATTTTTGCAAGAAAGTGAGAGAGAGAGAGAGAGAGAGAGAGAGAAACAGAGAGACAGAGAAAGAAACAGAGAGACAGAGAGAGATTAGATATTGACCTTTCCATTTCACAATGGGGAAATAGAATCATTGTATTTAGAACCAAAATGTACCTTAGAATTAATCTAGTCCAGCTCCCTCATTTCACAAAGGAGGCAACTGAAGCTCAATGAAGGGCAGTGACTTGCCCAAGGTCACACAGTAGTAATAATAACATAAATACCTATAGTACTTTAAGGTTTACAAAGAACTTTTTTTCCCAATGACTGAAATAAGCCACAGAAATGACATTCAACCCCCCACTCCTCTGACACCAAATGCATTGCTCTTTTAACAATACCATACAGGAGTAGCTAGGTGGTACAGTGAATAGAGCACTGGCCCTGGAGTCAGAAGGATCCAAGTTCAAATCCAGCCTCAGATACTTAACACTTACTAGCTGTGTGACCTTGGGCAAGTCACTTAACCCCAAAAGCCCTGCCTTCCTCCCTCCAAAAAAAAAAAAAAGCCCAATACCATACAGCCCTCTTTGAACTAAGATTTTATGGGGATTAATAATTCTATACAAGATGCCTGTAATGTTAATGGAATATGAAGATCTTCCCCATCCATTAATAGGCCCATGTGACCACGTGTCCTCTTTTCCCTTGGAACAGGAGCCGTGTTCTCAGGTCTAAAGGTACACAAGTATGTCAGTCATGGATGTGTTGCTGCTTTCACAACTGTGATATATCTTGAGTCACATAGAGCCCATTGGAGGAGGAACTTGCTTACAGGGAGACTTGCTTGTTTGCTACTAAGCTCTAAGGCACTAGTGTTGTGATGCCTTCTGACCCTGAGCCTATTAGTTGAAAACTATATGTACTGGGAGGTTGGGATTTTGCTTTGGCCATTCGCTTATGAGAAGGACCTTTGATTCCCTGGATGAGACTCTGAGTAACCATTTGTTAAGAACCCCCTTGACTACTCAGAGGTTTGTGCTCTCCCAATCTGGTGGTATATGTAGGTGGTTGTATTACTTTGTTCAGATATTAGGAGCCCTGTCTGTTGAATCTCTGCTAATTTATCTGCTTTTATTTTCTATTTATCTGTAATTAAAGTAAAATTGTTGACCCCTTTAAAAGTTATCTTTTCTCTAGCAAAGCAGATCAAACAACTTGTGCTAGCAGGCCACCCTGGATATGCTAGGGTGTTTGTCAATACAATCCTTAGAATGCTTTTCCACACTGGTAAAGATGCATGCTATATTACTGTAAAGATGCCTTGTGACCAAACCTCCTATCTTCACAGCATCTCATATAGTTAAGTAGCACAAAATACCCTTTATTAAACTGTAGTTAGGCAACATGGAATAGTGGCTAGAAAGTGGCTTAAATACTGAGAACACCCAACACACAGTAATTGTGTGACCCTGGGCCAATCATGTAACCTCTCAATGCACTGGACAATTTTCCAAGGCAGTAGTTTCCAAACTTTTTGGTTTCAGAACCCCTTTATAATCTTAAAAATTATTAAAGACCCTGAAGAGCTTTTGTTTACATATTTTATATTTATTGATATTTACTATATAAGAAATTAAAATAAATTTTAAATCTTGATTCATTTAAAATGACAGTAATAAACTCATTCCATGTTAAAATAACATTTATTTTTTAAAAAACACATTTTTCAAAAGAAAAAAATAGTGAGGAGTGACTTTGTTTTATAAATTTTTGCATATCTCTTTAATATATGACAATAGAAGATAACAGTATTCTAATATCTCTTCTATCTACTTCTACAGTTAATCTGTTGAATATGTTTTAGTTGAAGTAAATGAAGAAATTTCACCTCACATTAATAATAAGTTGAAAAGGGGTGGGGGGATTTTAATAGGTAAACAATGTCTTACTATTATTTTGAATATAGTTTAGACATATACACCCTAAAGTATCTCTAGTGCTTAGAGATCACTTTTTTTTTGAGAACAGTGCACTGATCAAAGACTGTAAATTGGAGAGAATGAGCTGACTTGCATTTGGAAATGGAATTTCTTTAACTGTGAGTTTCTTGTATCAGAGAAATTGCACCTACCCCCTCCCTATTACCCCATGGAGAAAATTCAAGTCCAAAGAAGGTGAGTAAGTTGTACAATACCACACAGCTTATTAAATATCAGAAATGACATTTTAAACCAAGTCCACTGGTCTTCCATCACTCTGCCAAAGTCAATATTCTATTCGTTATGAGAGCTGTGAAAACCAGTTTGTTCATATCCAAATTGGTTAATCAGCCCAGTTCAAACAAAAGAGAAAAATTTTCTTTAGAGTTTATAAGCCATGAGGATGATTTTAAAAAATTATGAGCCCTTTTAAAGCTTAATTATGTTTATTCACATCTTTAATAATAAGCTTACTGTTACTAAATTCAAATGTATTTTTCCTTTGTATTAAATGCCCACTTGATGCTTTCCCTGTTACTTATTCAATAAAAGCAGTATTATAGGGATATAATATCAGTGAAAGAATTATACATGAAGCTCCTCTAATCCTGCTCATGTCTCTTATAACAAGTTGTGATTGAGCCACAATATTTGAAAACTGACTTTTTTCTGTTAAGAACATTTTTTTCCAGTTACTCATTAGGGTAAAGGTGATATCTTGATAAAAAAAAAATTCTGAAGATAAACCTAGAAAGGAGACATAAAGGAGAAATAATGAGTGAGAGGAGGAGATGGACTTCAAAAAATATGGGGGTGGGGGTGGTGTATGTTGGAGTTCTCTGTGAAAAGCAGAGTAGCTAACTATATCTTCACTTGCCTAATGATCATTTGATGGTTTTTTTTTAAAGCTTTAAATAGTAGTTTATTTTCCCCAATTACACATCAAGACAATTTTTAGCATTCATTTTTACAAGATTTTGAATTCCAGATTTTTCTCCCTCTTTCCCACTCATCCCCTCTTCCTAAAATGGTAGGCAATTTGATATAAGTTATACATATGCTATCATGTAAAACACAATAAAATGTATTTCCATATTAGTTACAGTTGTGAAACAGATCCAAAAGAAAAAAACATGAAAAAGTATAAAGAAAGTAAAAAAATTATGCTTTGATATGCATTCAGAGTCAATCAGTTATTTATCTGGGTGTTATGTCTTCATGAGTCTTTCGTACTTGTGTAGTATCATTGTGTTGCTGAGAAGAGCTGAGTCGTTCACAGTTGATCATCACAGTGTCACTGATACTGTGTATGATGTTTTCCTGACTCTGTTCATTTCCTCTTTGTATCAGTTTGTACGAGTCTTTCCAGGTTTTCTGAAATCTGCCTAGTCATCATTTCTTAATGCACAATATTATTCCATTACATTCATATGCCACAGCTTATTAAACCATTCCTCAATTGATGAGCATCTCCTCAATTTCCAATATTTTGCCACCATGAAAGGGGTGTTATAAATATATTTGCATGTGTAGGTCCTTTTCCCTTTTTTTTTTTTTTTTTAATTTCTTTGGGCTACAGACCTGGTAGTGGTATTGCAGGATCACAGGGTAGAACAGTTTGGTTGCCCTTTGGGCATAGTCCCAAATTACTCTCCAGAGTGGTTGGATCTGTCCATAACTCCACCAACAGTGCGTTAGTGTCCCAATTTCCCCACATCCTTTGCTACATTTATCATTTTCCATTTTTATCATATTAGCCAATCTGATAGATGTGAGGTAGTACCTCAGAATTGTTTTAATGTGCATTTCTCTAATCAAAAGTGATTTCAAGGACTTCTTCATGTGCCTATAGATAGCTCTGATTTCTTAATCTGAAAACTGCCTGTTTCCTTTAACCATTTATCAGTTAAGGAATGGCTTATATTATAAATTTGCTTTAGTTCTCTATATATTTGAGAAATGAAGGCTTTATCAGAGACACTTGCTGTAAAGATTATTTCCCAGTTTTCTGTTTTCTTTCTAATCTTAGTTGCATTGGTTTAGTTTACGCATTTTTGAAAATTCAATATAATCAAAAATTATCTGTTTTACATTTTAGAATGCTCTCTATTATACTGTTTGGTCATAAACTTGGAACTCACATCTCCTTTAAGAATTTTGATGCTATACCACTTTGTGCAAGTATGTTTAGTATTGATATTACTTCATTGTCTATGGTACCTTTTAGCAAGGTGTAGTTTCCTTCCTTATCTCTTTTAATTAGGCCTATTCTTGTTTTTGCTTCTTCTGAGGTCAGAATTGCCACCCTTGCTTTTTTTTTTTTTACTTCAGTTGAAGCATAATAGATTATGCTCCACCCCCTTACCTTTACTATGTGTATGTCTCTCTGATTCAGGTGTTTTTCTTGTAAACAACATATTGTAGGATTCTGGCTTTTTATCAACTCTACTATCTACTTCCATTTATGAAAGAGTTCATCCCTTTCATATTCACAATTCTGATTGCTACGTATTTCTTTCTATCCTATTTTTCCTCCTGTTTGTCTGTTCTCTCCTTTCACCCTTTTATCCTCCTTAGTAGTATTTTGTGTCTATATACCACTTTCCCTGATCTGCCCTCTCTTCTGTCAGCCCCCCCCTTAATCTCCTTCCCTCCTACTTTTCTGAGGGTAACATAGATTTATATATATATATATATATATATATATATTCTTTCTATTTCTAGTCTATTAGACTGATTGTGTATATTATTCCCTCTTTGAGTCACTACTGATGAAAGTAAGTTTCAAGTGATGCCCTTCACACACCCTGCCATCTTCCCCTCCATTGTAATAGGACTTTTTTTGCCTCTTCATGTGAAATAATTTCCCCTATCCTACTTCTCCCTTTCTTCTGCAACCAGTATACTCCTCTTTCTCATCCCTTAGTTATTTTTTTATGTCAGTCCCTCAAATTCACCTTATATCCATGCCCTCTATGTATATTCCTTCTAGCTTTACTATTAGTGGCTCAATTCTAAAGAATTACAATTATTGTTTTTCCATGTAGGGATATAAACAGTTTGGATCCATTGAATCCCTTGTGTTTTCTTTTCCCTTTTTGCCTTTTTAGGCTTCTCTTGAATAGTAATATTGGAGATCAAAATTTTTGTTCAGTTCTTAATTTCTCCAGATAGTAGTTTTCTTGGTGGTAGTCCTAGCTCCTTTGCCTTCCAGAACATTATGTTCCATGACCTTTGATACTTCAATGTTGCAGCTGCTAAGACCTGTGTAATCCTGATTGTAGCTCCCTGATATTTGAATTGTTTCTTTCTAGCCACTTGCAGTATTTTTTGCTTGACCTGATTGTTTCTGTAATTTGCCTGTAATGTTCCTTGGAATTTTTGTCTTGGGATCTCTTTCCTGAGGTGTTTAGTTTGTTCTTTCAATGCTTATTTTGCTCTCTCGTTATAGATATGAGAGAAGTTTTCCTTGATAATTTCTTGAAAGTTTCTGTCCAGGTGCTCCTTTTGATTATGGCTTTCAGGTAGTCCAATGATTCTAATACTGTCTCTCCTGGATCTATTGTCCAGGTCAGTTGTTTTTTTTTTTTTTTCCCCATGAGGTATATTACATTTTCTTCCTTTTATTTATTCTTTTGAATTTGATTGATTGTTGATGTCTCAGATTGATTAGCTTCCACTTGCCCCATTCTACTTTTTTAGGAATTGTATTCTTCAGTTAACTTTCGTACTTCCTTTTCCATTTGGCCAATTATACTTTTAGTTTTCCAAGTAGTTGCTCTTTTTCCTTAATTCTCTTGCATCCCTCTCATTTCTTTTCTTGGGCTAAACGATTGTTTTACCCCATCTTTTTGCTGCTTCTACTGTTCCAGGATTTTTCATAAGGTGCTAGTTTATGGTTATTTGATGGTGAATATGGGAGAGTTACAACGATTTGCTGTTTACTGTACCATCTTGGCTCCCAGAAGTTTCCCCCTCTCCCATTTGATGCTTAAGACAAGGCAAACTAAAAAGCTGATTGCTCTTTTAAATCCAACTCTCACCAATGAAGAGAAATTGGTTGCCAGGATACAATAATTAAACTTTTGGGGCAAAGTGATCACTTCAACTTAAGTTCTGGTAGAGAGGGAGAAGAAAGTAAGGCATGGTATGATATTTGCCCTAGATTTATGTAGACTTAATTCCAAATGATTCTAGGAAAAGACAAGTAGGATCTAACAGACCAAATTTTTATGGAAGAATTCAGCCCAGAAGAAGTTTGAAGTCCTCAAGAGTGAAATTCTAAAGAAACAAGGAGAAAAGATTTTCATGAAGTGGTAAAAGAACATTACTAAAGAGGCTGAATTCAAGGCACAGGGAACTCAGCAATCATCACAACATTGCTAAATTGAGAGCTAAATTTAGCCAAATTAAGAGAAATAAGAGGAACAAAGAAAGGATGGGAGAACTGCTCAGAGCTGGATAGGTCAATGACAACAAGTCCAAGATAAAGAAGAACTCCCAGTTATTTTCCCTTTTTTTCTTTTCCAAAGAAAATGATGTATCTTTACTTCTATATTCATCTTGGGTTTCCATTTATTATACAGTCATTCTAGTTCAAAGATCATTTTGAAAAGCTGTAGACAATGTAATAGGTACTGCAAGATTATAAGCAAAGAACATTATTCCTCCATTTACTAAAAGAGGAGGGCAGCTAGGTGGTGCAGTGAATAGAGCACTGGCCCTGGAGTCAGGAAGACCTGAGTTCAAATCCAGCCTTAGACACTTAACACTTACTAGCCATGTGACCTTGGGCAAGTCACTTAATCCCAATTGCCCTGCCTTCCCCCCTCCAAAAAAAAACAAAACAAAAACATTTACTAAAAGAGGGAAGAGAATGGAATCTGCAAACCACAGGCCACTAGACCTGACTCTGAATCCTGACCTAGTTCTAGAATATGTTATTAAAGGTCTTTCATGGGCTGTGATGCTTTGCCGAGTTGGTGAACAAGCAGGGTAGGAGGCCAGTCTTAACCATCCCCTGCCTTTTTGTATTCTGAGTTGCTCTTCCCCTTCTGTATGACTTTCTATCCAGACATTCCTTTGGACACAGCCCTTTAGGAGTACCTGTTTTCCTCAAACCAAGCCCAAGAAAAAAATGGTAAAAGCCCTGAGTTAGTGCCAGTCCATCAAATTGTATCAAACATACAACTCTCTTATTATTGAGCTCCCAGCCAAATAAGTCAGAGATTGAGCTTTAGAAAATACTGCAATTTTAGATACATCTCTCTCCCTTCCTGGGACTAGAATCACCTGTATCCTCTAGAAGTAAGTGGTTAACAGGTTTTAACACGTTTGTTGGATTCAGAGACAAAGTAAGCATTCAAATACACCAAGTTTAACATACTTATAAGAACAAAGATAAGCCTTTCTTGGTGCCTAAGAGGGAAACATAAGACTAAGAAATGCTCACCTGTCTTTTCAAGAGAAGAATTTTTTTTTAAATCCTCAGGCTCTGTGTGCAGCTCCAACAGTCCTCTAGGGTGTCTACACCTCCAGATACTTCCCTTCTCCCTGCTCTGTGTGGCTATCACTCTTTGTTTCTCTTTCTTTGAAGTCAAAAGAATGAAAAGGATTAGCTAATGAGTCCTATCAACTCACTTTTGGGCAAAATTCTCTGGAGAGTAAATGAAGAGAACACTGAGAGAAATATACCTGAAACCAGTAGCCATCTATCCTTAGCCCCTAATCTTCTTGGTCAGACCTGGGTTGACAAGCCAATATCACATTACAAAAGGATTACACCTAGAAAAAGAATTGGGAAACCTTATAGGCAGGAATGACTTCATTAGAAATAGGTCACATTGGATTAATTTTATTTCCTGGTCTTAAAAGTAAAATAAATAAATGAATGAATGAAGTGAATAAATAAATAAATAAGTGAATGAATGAATGGATGCATGGATAGAGAGATAGATGAACAAATAAATGAATGAATAAATAACTAGACTGGTGGGGAGGAAAACTAAGGGCAAACTGTACCTATATTTGTGCAAAACATTGACAAAATTTTAATATATTTTTGTTGACAGGATGGAGAGAGATAACTGATCAGTTATACAATTAGAAAGATTCAGAAATGGTGAAAAAAAATAGAAATTAAAAGTGCTGACTAACAGATTGATGTCAACCTGGAAGAAAGTCTCCAGTGGTGTGCCCAAAAGATCTGTAGTTGTCCTTGAGCTGTTTAATATTTCTATCAGTGACTTGGATAAAGACCAAAATGGCATGTTACATTTATCAGATTTTTCAGAAAAAAAAAAAAAAAAAACGGGAATGATAGATAACATATCTTTTGGCAGAATGAGAATCTGAAAAAATTCAAAGTCCTGTACTTGGACTCAAAAAATTCACTTCACAAGTACAAGATGGGAGAACTGTGACTACATAACTATTTTTTCTGAAAATGTTCTGCAATTTTTGATGGTTTGTAAAGTCCCACGTGAGTCAACATTGTGATACAGCAACCAAAAAAGGGAATGAAAGAAAAGGTTGCCTTGAGAAGCATAATGTCAAGAACTAAATGGGCAGTGATCCAACAATTCTTTGTCCTAATCATGCTCATAGGAAATATGGTGTTCAGTTCTGGCCAACACATTTTAAATAGGACATTGATAGAATAAAAGCCCAGGAGAATAACAAGGTTGAAGAAAGGTCAAAAGAGCAAGCCAAAACAATGTCAATTGAAGGAAGTCAGAATGTTACCAGAATGAACAAATCCTAATGACCTTTTCTGTCTCCTTTGCTGAATAGTCCTTAAGATCATACCCTCTAACCACTGGTGTCTCACAGGTTTCTATCCTGGATGTTCTTCTCTTCTCCTTCAAGATTATTTCACTTGCTTGTGGAAATGAATGATGCAAACTAAAATAAAATTTAAAAATAAAATAAAACACCAAAAAAAAAAAAAAGATTATTTCACTTGGTGATTTCATCAAATCCCATAGATTTAATTATCATCTCTATACTGATGATTCTCAAATCTCCCTTTTCTGTCCAGTCTCTCTGCTGACCTTCAATCTCATATCTCCAACTGCCTTTCAGACATTTCAAATCGGATGCCTAGTAAACTTCTTAAATTCACTATGTCTAAAACTGAACTTATTATCTTTCTCCCTAAACTGTCCCCCTCTCCCACCTTCTCTATTATTATAGAAGGTAACACCATCTTCTCAGTGCATCAGACTCACAACCTAGGTAGGAGTGGTCTTGGATTCCTCTCTATCTCTTAGTACCACCACCACAACCCCTCCAAATCCAAGTTGTTGCTGAGTCCTCTCAGTTTCAGCTTTGTAACCTTTCTCTAATACTCCCTATCTTCTCTGAAACTACCACTATTCTAGTATAGACCCTAATACATTATGTCTTGATTATTGTAATAGCCTGCTCATGGGTCTGCCAGTCTCACGTCTCTTTCCTTTCCACTCCACCCTCTATTTGACCACTAAAACGAGTTTCCTAAAACAGGTCAAATCATGTCACCCTTTCCTCAATAAATTCCAGTGGCTTCCCTTTGTCTCCAAAAGCAAAAACAAAATGCCCTCTTTGGTATTTAAAGCCCTACATACCGAGCACCTTCCTAGCTTGTTAGTCTTATGACACTACTGACCTCACTGGCTTCCTTTAAATCCCAGGTAAAATCCTAACTTCTACAGAAGTCTTCCCCAACCTTTCTTAATTCTAGTGTCTTCCCACTGATAATTGTTGTCTATCTATCCAATATGTATAGCTTGCTCTATATGTGTGTGTATGTGTATGTGTGTGTGTGTGTGTGTGTGTGTGTGCATTTTCATGTTGTCTCCTCCTTTAGATTGAGGATAGGGACTGACCATCTTTTACCTCTTTTTGTCTCCCAGAGCTTAGCACAGTGCCCAGAACACAGTAGGTGCTTTATAAGTATTTATCAACTGATTGAGTGATTGATGTTTAGCCTCAAGAGGTGATTTAAAGAGGGCAGAAAGCATACCTTCATGTATTTGAGGGACTTTCATGGAGAAAATGAACTACATGTTTTTTTCCTATTTGACCACAGAAGATAGAACTAGAAGTGGTAGTTTATCAGCAAAAATTTCCTAACAATGGAAGCTTTCTAAAATTAGAATGAAATATATCAGACTGTAGTGTATACATTCACATAGGAATTTTCCCAAGGAAAGGCTAGATGATCATTTGTCATAGATGTTGTAGAGGGGATTTTTATGCATTTATCTGACTTTCTTGCCAACTTTCTTGCTCAATGAAACTAAATATTACAGGGCAAAATTAATAACTAACCTTTTCAGCATCTATCATATTGATTCTAATGAATTATGAGAGTTCTATGGCAATAACCTGAGGTCTCAAAGGTTTTGTCAACGGAGGATGAGTTCTAGCAGTTATCAAGTTTGAAATAACAACAGCAGCAAAAATAATACATAATATATTTACAGTTTGCAAAATGCATTGCTCCTGTCATGTCTTTTGATAAAACAGACTCTACCATCCCCTTAAGTTATCATCCTATCACTCCTCCCTTTCTCAGTCAAACAGGAAAAATTTCTCCACACTAGTTGCCTCTAAATCAACTGAAACTGCTCTCTCCAAAGCAATCGGTGATCTCTTAATTGTCATTTCTGATTAGCTTTAAGTAGTTCTCCTTCAGGGCCTTTGTAACACTTGACATTGTTGTCACTTTCTCTTCCTGGAGACTGTCTCTTCTAAGGGTTTTCTTGATATTGACTTCCCTTTGTTCTCCTCCCTACATAACTGATCAATTCTTCTCAGTTTTTTTGTATATCTCATTAGCAGTATCACACTGTGTCACTTTATTTATTACCAAGGCTCTCTCTGAGACCGTTTTTTCTTCCAACTCTCTTGGTGACTTAACAGCTCCTACGGCTTTAAGTATCATCTCAATGCAGATATATCTAACTACTGAATGAACAATTTCTTGTATATTTTAAATGGGTTATCCCAGAGACATCTCAAATGCAACATGTCCAAAACAGATTTTTTTTTAATGTTTCACATTTAATCCATTCCTTTTTCCAGACTTACGTATTTTTTTAAAAGGCATCACCATTCTTCCATTATTTCAGGTTCTTAACCTTATGACTTCAACATCATTTCCAACTCTTCTCTCTCCCTTTCCCTGCATATTTAATCATTTATCTAATTTTATGAATCTACCTTCTTCCCATTTCTAAAAATCTTACCCCTTCCATCTATTTAAACAGCTAAGGCCTCTCTTACCATGCACTTTGGAGGAGTTAAGCTGATGACTTTGCACAGCTCTGCTTCACTTAAATTCAGTTCACTTGCAAGTGAAGAGATCACTCCACTGATCTCATTGGTCCTCTTCGAGAATGAACAACTTTTATATGTGCTATTTCCCCATTAGAATTTAAGTTCCTTATGAGTAGAAATTAATCCATTCTTTTTATATAAATTCATTGGCACTGTGACTGGCAATATTGTAGGTGCTTCAGAGCATTGATTGTTTTTTGGATTATATATTAATTGATTGGAAATCAATAAATCAATGTGATGTGATAGAAAATTTTTAAGTGCAAGCCTGCTCATGAATTCATATGTCTGCTGCCTGAGGACTATCCTAGAAATACTGGGAGAGGTTCGTTATGAAATTGGTGACAGGGGCTTGAAATTTTAAGCCATAAATATTCACAAAACTGTCAACTAAAATGTGAAAGGTCCATGACTTTGACTGGTGAATGGTATACCCATATGTGAAAATTACAGATCTTTGGGCCATGAGTTTTGGGCAAGAGGAAGGAGGACATTACACTAATAGATGAGAAGGTACCACAAAACCAATGTGGGGGGGGGGGGAGGGAATGGCATCATTAAAAATAGACTTCTTTTACTTCACACTTTTCTTTAGAGTTGGTACTGGTTACAGTGAGTTATTTCTAGGTTAGCATGTCCTTTAAGATATTCTAATCCTTAAGCTTTCACCTCCCAGATCAGGTAAATTTATTATTAATTGCTTAAATTTTTTAGATTGTCTTGAATTTTTAAAAATCAGAAAAATATATTTAAACTATTTGAATTTAAAACTTTACTAAGACTTTTGGGATTCCCTGTCTCTATGCAGATACATGTATATGATATATATACATTCATGTATGTCCCTAGTTTTGTTTATTTTCTTTCAGGTAGAATATGTTGGGTTTATGAAGAAATTAATATAAAATCATTCAATATTTATTTTTGCTCTTGATTTTTATTCAAAAACTTTTAATATTGTATATTCAATTAAATACTTATGAAATTGATTACTAATCTGAAAGAATGATCTTCAGTTCTTTACACCTGGGAAAATATTCAAATAATTCTCAGCAATTTTTGCTTTGCATATTTTAAACTGTGTTTACAAAGAAAACAAAATCCTAAAATTTTTTTTTTCATATTTTAACGAAATGTGTACAAAATACAGAAAAGCATCACAAGTACAAGAGGCAAACAAAAATTACCAGAAAATCCAATCTTTCTTGCAGAGTTGGGAAAGTATCTGTAAATTTGAGGCTCTTGAAGAATAGGGAGAGTGGGGCTTATGTAATAGAAGGGTAGAAATTATTTCATTGCTTCAGGTATTTGCTGAAGAAATTCTGACCTAGGAAGAAAGTATATTTTCAATAAATACCGACATTTATAGTATGATTTTAGTAAATGTAATAGCATCACACTGAACAACACAATACATAAAACAGAGATATAAATATTGAGACCAAATTTTAAAAATGCAAATGATGAAGTACTATCTATTCCTGAGAATATATTGATTGAGTCAGGGCAGAAAATGGGATTTTGTGTAGCAAAGAGATATTGTAAGCTAAAGCCTATTCTTTTCTTCTCTTTCCATCCTAAACCCCTTTAGAGATTATGCAAATGTGACTATGTGCAATGTGCAAACTTTCACCATGAGCTTTCTCTTGTTCCCTTCTGTATAAGAGCACAGATGAGCTATTATTACTGTATAACAATAATTGTGATTTGCTATCAGCCCACATCATTTGAAATATTAAATTGAGCCAGACTTTAATGGGTGTTGAATACTACTTACTGAATCAGTATTAAAAAATTGTAGTTAATTTAGTAATATTTTATTCCCTCCATGTTGACATCCTAGCTGTTTAGTGTCTCTAGATCTTATGATGTAAGAATTTCAGTCCTCATGTATTTATTTTTCTTTTTTTGCATTTTGTAGTTATTTTATTTTGAAATTTTTTTTTTTGCTTTTTGCATCATCATAGTTTTCACCAGCATATCTCCCCCATCCACTTCCAGAGGGTTATCCCATATAACAAATAGTCTTTTTTCTTTCTTTTATAAGAAAAAGAAAAACAAAAACAACCAGCAGAACTTTTTAATACATTGCAAAATCTGAAAACATGTAATGTGCAACACCTGGGGACCTCTTACCTCAGCAAATGGAAGTGTGGGGAATATCATCTCCTAGCTCTTCTTTTGAATCAGCCCTGATCTTTATAATTGTGCATGCTCATTGACTTTCAAAGAGTATTGGAAATACATTTATGAACTGTGAACTCTTCTCACAAAGTTGCCCATCTAAGTTTATCGTATCATGGCTCACATCCATAAAAGAAGGAAAGAATAACAAGGAGGAAGGAAGGAAGGAAGGGGAAAGGGAAGGACTGGAGAGAGGAAGAGAAAGAAGAGAGAAGCAACTCAGCAAAACCAAATTATATATCAATTAAAAAAGATAATCCATGCAATATTTCACAACCATAGTCTCTCACATCTACAAAGAGAGAAGGGAGATGCATTTTTTTTTTCAATTCTTTTCTAAGGATAAACTTGGTCATTATATTTACACAGTGTTCAATTATTGTTTGGGGGGGGTTGCTATTGTTCTTTTCATTTATATTGTACATATTGTTTTTATGGTTGGAAAGCACTTCTAACAGCACTTTTTTGTAGCACTTCTGTACCTTTCATGAGCTGAGCATCATTAAGATGTGTAGTATTTGTCAAATGAACAAGTCCATAGATCCCTGTGGTAAATGATAGCCTGCATGGAAGTGACTCCACTGACTGGTGGTAACTTCAGCACAGACCTTATTTTTGTTTTATTCTATGGTAGTCAACCTATCCCTAACTTATAGGGGAGACAAGTGAGTAAGTGAGAACTGAGTCTCCTTGAAACCTATTATCACTGTCTCACCCAGAATGTAACTTAAGAAGAGGGGAAATAAGGTTCCCTAGGGCATCTTCACTTCAAGTTCCATGCCCTTAAAGCATTCCCTGACATTCTATACCAAGATTAATTTCCATAGACACTAGAGGCCACATAGAGATTGAATTGTAGTCAGTAGTAAGTTACCAGCAATACTAAGAATGTTTCATTAGCAGTCATGTGGAAAATAAAGCCAGTTTTCACATATTTACATCAGTAAACAAATAACACTAATCTAGGTTGTGTGGAGGGGTGTCTCAATCTGATGCCATTGCTTCTTCCCTGGAGCCATTATTAAGGACTGCTGGTACTTCAGAATCCTTTTCTGAGATGGGTATCTATCTAGAATAGTGTGGGGCTTTTTTATTTGCAACTGTCTTTTAGGGCTTCTTAGGCTAGTTCTCTAACTTGCACAGGCCACTGAGCAGATCACTAGAGGTTCCCACTCTCCCAGAAACACAGAAGACAGACGGAATCTCTCTCTCTCTCTCTCTCTCTCTCTCTCTCTCTCTCTCTCTCTCTCTCTCTCTGTGTGTGTGTGTGTGTGTATGTGTGTCTCTGTCTCTCTCTGTCTCTCTCTCTCTCTCCCCTCTCTTTCTCTCCATCTCTTCCTTCCTTCCTCATCAGTGTGTAAGGTTCTAACTCAAAGGGAAACACAAGATCTGGATTGGGAGGAGCACGAATATGTCAAGAGTGGAATTCCTTAGGGTACCAGGTTTTCCCTGAATTTCCTTGTTCTATAACCAAAAAGTTACCTCTCTATAATTTACCCATTTCCTAGGGTTGGGAGGGGGATGATGAGAATTCCTCAACTTTGAAAAAACTCTGACCTGAATTTATATACATCATTAGTCAGACTGTTTTCAGGTCAGATTGATAGCTGATCTATTGATGTACCAGCAGCCAGGCCCTGTGGCAGGTTGTTTACAACCTGCCTTTCCTATGCCCATGACTCCCTGGGTGATTGTATTGCAAGTTTGCAAGAATCTCTTTAGCTGCAAACCCCTGAGACACTCATTGACACCTAAGGTGAAAGCCTCAGCATTTGGTCAGACTGGTTTGTTTTTGTGTATCTATGTCACAAGAAACCTCATCAAAGCTTGTGCAAATACTAGGAGTTATTTGGCCTAGAGTAAAAAAAAAATACATTTCATCCAAATGGACTCCTAAGATTTCTGCCTTTGTATTGACCTAGGTTTTTCTTTTCTCTCACCCTGGGTTGTTAGTTTGTATGTCATTTCTTTCCTTGGTGTTTACTTCTAGAATTGAAGTTTAGAATTGTGTTCTTACGTTAGAATGAATAATGGTTTTAAAACCATATTTTCTCAAAATTAATACTTTTTTTCTAGTCCAAAACATATATGTGCAGCTGGCAAGGAGAAGCATTGTGCTTCACAGTGGATTTTGCCTTGGGATTCACCTGTTTTGACAGTAAAACAAAGGTAAGATGTCAAGGAGTTCAATACTTTAAAAAATATATATATATACATATATGTATATATATGCATATATATATTTCTAATTTTTAATAACCAGTTCTTGAATTGGAATGTTTGTTTAAATCATGGTTGAAGTTCCCTTAGTAAACTAATGTACATTGATTTGGGGTTGAGGGAGTCAAGATAAGACTTAAAATATTAGTCAGAATAGTTTAATATATGCACCACCCTTGATAATACAGAGTGCAGCTCTCTCTGACAACAGAATATCAAGAGAATTTTTCAATTCCCTTTGAATTGAAAGGTCTTATCCATTTGTCAAACTCAGATATGGGGCCACAAAACCATACATAAGGATCTCTGGTGGATGCATATTGACTTAGTTTTGATATATAATATTATCTATTTTATTGTATTTTTATTTATTTTGTTAAATATTTTCTAATTACATTTTAATCTGATTCAACCTGTACTGTGGAGTGTTTGCAACTTCATGTGGCCACATTTGGCACTTCTACCTCTGGTCTTGAGCTTGAGTGAGGGATGTCATAAAAGAGTTGAATGAACAGAACTTAGCTACCCGGGGAAACTACTGACAAAGATACATTTCTACCTATGCCTGTTCCCATTAACATTCAATGAATGTACTTTGAAAGAAAATATATTCATTTTTAGACTCACTGCCTGAGAATCTCAAGTATTAGCAAGGAAAAATAACATTTCCAATCCAATATGGTTGAGGTAGGGAACAGAATCAGTTTCTTGTTGACATATTAGGCCAAATTGATCTTTGGGACCTGTATCTTCACCCCCTTAAATTTAACACTTGTTTAGCAACCCTTAGATTGTAATTTTACGAGTTAAATTGTAAGCTCCTTGAGGGATTGTCTTTTGCCTCTTTTTTTATATTCCTAGCACTTAACACTGTGTCTGGAACATAATAGGTGCTATTGATTGATTGAACAAATGTCCGTTTATCTACCAATGTATCTTATCTACAAACCCTGGAAAACTTACTTAATATAAGTAAGTAGTATGCTGGGTTCAAATCCTATCTCTGCTACTTACTGCCTCTATTATCTCAGGTAACTTACTTCATCCTCCCTGAGCCTTGGTTTCCTCATCTGTAAAATAAGAGTGGATTAGATAATTTTCAAGGTACCTCTCAATTAAGAACTTGATCTTTGGTAGCATACTGCTATTACAGATCATTATCATACTTATTGTAATGTGCATACCCACCTTATATGATCTCACTGACCTATTGCTCTATTTTGCATTTTTGCAATATTTTAGGACTCGGTAACTGGATTAGCAAATCTGAAGGAGCCAGAAAACTGTCAGTCAGTTTAGCTTTTGCAGGCACCTTTCAAAATTCAGTTCTTTAAAAAACATACTCTTTTGAATATTAAGTAACCAATACAATCAGTTTTTAAACATTTATAACAAGGTCTCATTTCTCACTGCTCTTGAGACTTGTATATGAAGAGCAGATCATCTACTTACTTTGCATTAGTCAATGAGTTGGACAGAGTTCCATTCCCTATGCCTATTAGTAAGATATTACCTCAACCAAGAATATGTTTGTGTTTATCTAAGAAGTTCCAAACATTCCAGAACAATTTATACTGTGGGCTGTTAATATTCTGTATGATCTTTATGCAAGAGATCAAGTTCTGATAATTAATTTCTAGTAATGTTGCCCATAAACATAAGGCCCAAGTTTATCACAACTATCAGACAAATATAATCTTGGAAGATAAAGGGCAGCCTGGTGTACTGTAAGAGCACTGAATTTGGAATCAAATATATATATATATATATATATATATATATATATACACATATACATATACATATATATGTATATACTCCCCCCCTTTTCTATGTAATTCCCCCCTGAGCCCCAGTTTCCTCATTTATTTAAAAAAAAAAAGAGAGTAAGATTAGATATTCTAAATTTTTACTTCCAGCTCTACTGTCTGCTTTACATTGTTGAAATTTTATGACAAAACAGAAAAACATATGACTTTGAAGGCGAAGGGATTTGAAAAATATGGGACCTTCAAAATTGAAAGAATCCAGACCTGTTAAAATTTTATAAAACTTTTTGACATTCATGACTCTGCATGACGTTCTGAGGTTATGCTTAGGAGCAAAATCAAATAATGATCTAACTATCTGTAGACTTAAAGAGTATAATAACTCTCCTTTCATAGCCTGATCCATTTATTTTATTTTCAGACACTTTCTAATCCCTAATACCTTGTTTATCATCCAACAGGGGAGTTATGTGGCCATTGCTTGTTTTCTAGCTCAAGTATTTCACCTCTGGAAGACCAAATTGGCATTTACAAAGCTTTGATATAAAACCAATAATATGTTCAAAATCATCCTCTACCACTCAGCCAAATAGAGAAATCTATTCAGTGTGATGCCATTCAGTCCTTTCACTTGTGTCTGACTCTCCATGATCCCATTTTGGGGTATTTTGGCAAAGATACTAAAGTGGTTTGCCATTTCCTCTCCAGCCCATTTTAATAGATGAGGCAAATGTGCTCAGGGTCACATTGCTAGTGTCTGAAGCTAGATTTGAACTCACGAAGATGAGTCTTCCTGATTCCAATTATATTCTGATTTTATATACATATATGTGTATATGTATATGTAATATAATTATATATATATATATACATATATGAGTGTGTGGGTGTGTATGCATATATATATGTATTTTGAATACACACACATATATGTGTGTGCATACGTGTGTGTATTTCACTTTGTAATTATCTGTTATCTGAGAAGTCCATTCCCATGACTGCAGTAATCCTCTAACTTCAGTTTTTCTGCCTGTCATGTCTTCTCTTCCAGTTGACGTGGCTCCTTTTTTTGCTTAAATTCTTTTTTGCTTAATGTTTTTGCTTAAATTCTCTTTTTGCTTAAATTCTTGACCACTGCCTCTCTAGTTCTCCATCTGCCTTACAAAATTTTTGGAGGTCTCTCTAGAGGTGCATCACTGTAGACTGCCCCCTTTGAACATCTTATGCTCATTCAGCATTGCCTGCAAAACACAAAAAAAGAGGAATTTAGGACTAACTCTACATAAAAAAATCCCTAATAATTAAAGCTGTTCAAGAACAGAATAGGTAGTCTTTGAGGGATGTTTCTAATTGTTAGAAGTATTAAAGTAGAGGCAGGCTGACTATTTGGAAGGCATGATGGAAATATCAAAGTGATAGTATCTGATATATAGAAAGAAGAGAACACAATTACTAGTTGTGTAATTTAATCCTACCCAGGGCAATGTGTTGATGAAGATCATCACATTCATCTCTAAGAATGTAAGTTGTTTTCTGCTGAACATCTTTAAAGGAATCCAAAATAATTGGTAGTACCCTCTGTCATGAGCTACTCCTCTGACTTATCTTCCCACTCGTGAGTTGCATGAGCATGAGCTTGTCATGAGTATGACATATTTCTGAGTTCTGTGAGTAACCCTCTGGATCTTCGCTTCTAACATAATGGCTCATGAGCTACAACCAGAGTATTTCCTCTTAACAGATAACCAGCAGACAAAATTGGCTTTTAGCAAAACATTTAATAAGATAGCATAGTAAAAACAGTAATTTGCAAATTATTCTGCCTTCAAACCTAGGTTACACTCATCCACGAAGGTCCACAATACCCATGGGAAGAGTGGGCTCAAACTTAGAGTACAGTGGTGATGAAGAAGAGTGTAAAGACATATGAAGATTTAGTTCACAATTCAAAGAGAGTTCACAATTTGTGATGTTGCAGGAATTTGCTTCATTGAGTTCACATGTGGCAACAGTGTCTCTGCTGGACAGGTTTCTGGGTTCCCGGCTCCTCTTTTTACCTTGGCTCTCATCTATTGCCACCTGCTCCTTGAAGCTCCCTTTTCAAAGCTATATAGCTGACAGGAGAGATAGGAGAAAGAAATTCCCTCCTTCCCCCTTCCCCAAAAGCATTACCAAGTTTATAATCTGTTTCACTTTAAGTTTCTGGAAGTAATATAGTTCTTAACTACTTAAATTCCCCAGAAACATGGCTCACCTGTTTGTTTGGCCATATCAGGTGTTCTCTTCTTGACTTGGGGAGACATTTGTATTTCATCAAGTTATTACCATTGTGTCTATATTTTTGCAGTTAGTTTAATATCTCCTTAACACCTTAGAATTATGTACTGGGCTTTCTGAGCTAGGGTTTTCATCAAAAATCAACTTCCCTGTATATTGCTGACCTGAATGTTTTACTACTGACAAGTTCTTCAAAAAGAGGCTACTTGTATATTCTTTGGGGGCATGTGAGTTGGCCTAGATAATCTCTGAAGAGTCATCCAATTCTGAGATTATTCTGTGAGCTGTTATGAATATCTCTTCTCCTCTTCCTACTATGACTCCTTCTTTATCTTTTACCTTCACCTCTTACCTTTTACAGTACCTGACTTGGGAGATCTATGTGGGTATTTTTTTTCTTCCATTATTTTCAAACTTAAGCCTTCTTGATGACATTTACATGACTCCTTATTAAGTACTCCACATCCTTAGTCAATAGATCTGTAATTTCTATACTTTAAACCATAGTGCACAAATCTAAATCCCATTCTTAAGTCGTCTTTGTAGTCAGTCAATCGGCAAGCATTTATGTGTCTAGTATGTGTCAGGAATTATGCTAAGTGTTATGTATAAAAAGACAAAGATAAAGCAGTCTTTGCCTTCAAGGAAGCAAATTCAATCAGGAGAAGAAACAGTATAATATATACAAAATAAATGCAAGGGAAGAGGAATTGATGGCTGGGGATATCTCAGAAAAGGCCTCATATAGGAAATGGTGCTTAAGCTGTGGTTTGAAGGAAGCTAGGATTTCTAAGAGGAGAGAAAGAAGTAGAGGAGTGAATTATATGTATCAAAAGAGAGTATACAAAGTTATTTGTACCCCTAAGGTCTTCAACTTCTTGCGTAGAGCTGAATAATCTCTCTTTCATGCTTTCTTTTTTCTTTTTAAAATAATCTTTAGTAATGCTTGCTCCATTATTGTTGACGGTATCATTGTCCCCATATGAAGCCCCAGGAATGGAACAGTATCTAGATTTAGCACATCTCAGGAGGGTCTCCTAGATCAGGGTTAGGGAACTTTGTTCTGTGAAGCTTGGATTCAGCCAGGGGCTGCACTTGTGGAAAGGCTGCAAGTTACACACACCTGTCCTAAATTCCCTGAAAAGACAATAATCTTTTTAGTGCCCCTTAACACATATATATTAAAATAATATATTGTTGTTCAGTCATGTCTGACTCTCCATAACCCCACTGGGGTTTTCTTGGCAAAGATACTAAAGTGGTTTACCATTTCCTTTTCCAGTTCATTTTATAGATGAGGAAATTGAAGCAAACAGGGTTAAGTGATTTGCCCGGGGTCACACAGCTAGGAAGTATCTGAGCCCGTATTTGAACTTATGAAGATGAGTCTTCCTAACTCCAGGTCCAGCAATCTATCCACTGTGCTACCTAGCTGCCCCCCAAATTATATAATTCATATATTATAAATGTAAGATGTACATTTTACATATATGTATTTGAAACTTCCTAAATTTTCATATTACTATCCATAGTCATATTTCCAAATTCTTAGTTTCCAAACTCTCACCAGATATAATTTTGTTTTAAATTTCTGTAATATTTCATCCTTTGAATTCATTTCTTTTAAAATGTCTAGGCATTCATTATACTTTTATGATACAGATTTTTTTCATTAATTTTAATAGTGACCTTCTATTAAAATGTTAACCCAATACCTCATCACAGTATAAAGATAACATGTATAAAGAGCTTTGTAAGCCATAAAATGCTATATAAATATTATTATTATTGCTATTATTACCCCAGATTCTTGAAGGCAAGGTCAGAGAATTGCAATTACTAGGGCCTGACAATAGGCTGCATGTATATTATCTATGGAATAGCCTAGAAGGCAAAGAGGCCCATGTCCAGAAGTCTAATCACTAAAGACTAGTAGGAGCTATAGCTGGTAGTAGCAGTTGTAACAGTAACAAAAATAATAATAAGTAAAATAACAATACCATTTATAGAATGCTTAAATAGCAACAGAAATGTGCCAGGCACTAGTCTAAGTGGTTTTTTTTTTAAATACTATCTCATTTGATTCTTATAATAAACCTGCAGAGTTATTATCTTCATTTTACAGATGAGAAAACTGAATCAAACAAAGGTTAAATATTTTATCCAAAGTCACACAACTAGTTAGCATTTCAAGCCAGATCTGAATTTAAATCTTTCTACGTCCAGGCCAAGTCTTCCACTGTACAACCTAACTGCCCCAAATTATTATTAAACATGATAAAATTCGGGTTTTGTGACATTTTGGATATATGGCAATTATAAATAATTAATTATTGTTTGGGATTAGGAAATGGTGGAGCCAAAATATGAACTTAGGTCTTTTGGTTCCAAATCTAAGTCCAAATCTAGTTCTATTTCTATGACTTCGGGTGGCATTCATAAATTGAAATATAACTATGTTATTTAGTGTTGTAGAATTGAAAGGGGGTCTCTTTCATCAATGTCTGTCCCTAGCAAAGGACAATTGAAGGGTGAGAATTTTAAGAAAGGAAACATTTTTTCCCTTGCTTATTGGAGAGTAGATGGTCAGTATGCCACCACCACCACCCCCAACATGCACTTTCTTGAAGCTAATAAAGTCTTCTCTTATCCCTGAGTTCATGAATTAACCAATATAATAAGGGTACAATTAGAATCTGGGCAGCCAGCATGTACAAGTGTGTTTCAGTAGGACCATATTTTATTGTCTTCTCAAACCATATAATGTACTCATTGCTTAACCTGAAAATTACCAGTCATTATTCTCAGTGGCTATTCTCCATTTCTTAGAACTGCAATGATGCACATAGCATCACTTACATAAGCAGAGCTTTTTACTTTGTGTTGCCTGGCAGCAATCTCATTACGTCTATGTTAAAATGATACGGTGGCTCCAAGGAAGCCGATACTAGATCATCCTATCTATTACATTGTGTAAGCACTGATATTTCTTTACAGTTATTGTCAGTTGCTTATTTTATTTTTTCTAATTAACATCCAAGCACACACACCCACTCTCATGTTCTCAACCTTTTAAAATGGTATCTTTAAAATGGATGCTATCTTTTTTTTTTTTTTTTTTTTTTTGCTTTTTGTTTTTGAAAGGGGGAAGGCAGGGCAATTGGGGTTAAGTGACTTGCCCAAGATCACACAGCTAGTAAGTGTTAAGTGTCTGAGTCCAGATTTGAACTCAGGTCCTCCTGATTCCAGAGCTAGTGCTCTATTCACTGTGCCACCTAGCTACCCCAAATCTTTGAACCCCTCTCAGTCTACCTGTTTGTCTCAATCTAACTTAAAGCAAGCATCACTGAAGTTTAAAGAACTGTGGCTTGCATTAATATTGTATTATTGATTTAGTGAACAAATTGGAAAAAAGTTGTTATTCATCAAATGTCGCCAGACTTCTTATGATCTTATGGTGTAGGGTTGCAGGGATATGCAAAAGGGAGCTTATTAGATATCAGTAGTCATCCATATTACAAGTCAGCAGAGGGAAGCAAGCTTAATAGCCCATGCTTGAACTAGAAAAGGAATGTTCATTCCAAAGCTCATACTCATTTCTAAATCTCTAGAGAGTAGGTTGAGTCTTCCTTTGGGGACTAAAATTATTATGACTTGGTAAGCAAAGAAGATTCTGTCAAGAGATTAGATTTATGCCTTCTAAAATTGAGTGCACAGTTGTGTGAGAAAGTGTTCCTAATGGGGTTGCTCCTAAAAGCTGAGCTCATTTACATAAGCTTTAATAGATCCCTAAAGTAGTTTCTATGACCTTGACCAAGTCATCTGTAAAATGGGGATAAAAATCACTTGTGATACCTAACTAATAAGCATATTGAGACAACAAATTTGTATACCTTAAAGAACTATATAATATGAGTTTATTATTCATAATATAGAATTATAGGATGTTTAGAGCTAGAAGGAGACTTAGAAGTCATCCTTCCAATACTCTGGGATTTGTATTTTTTTTTTTTAAGGTTTTTCCTTTTTTTCTACAAGTAGAGGTTTGATTTCAAGTAATTTACATGGAACCTATACTCTAATTTTTCCATATAAAGCACAACCTTTGCAAAGTCCCCAGTACCAGTTAGAATGCTAAAAATACCATAGTTTAATGGAGATTCATAAAGAAATAGGTCAAAAGGTACCAAGACAAATTAAAATGACCAGTCTACCACCTACATTGCCTTCTCATGCCTCCAAAACATTGACGCTAAGGGAAAGATGTAAAAGTTATCTCAAAATAAATTCTTTCAGTATTAAAAAAATCATAGGTTGATTTAAAAATGCAGCTATTTTGTACTGGACTTTTCAGCAGTGGGGGAAATTTATTATAATTTTAAAACCTACAATTAAGGCTATCTTTTATCAAATATATTATCACCAAATTTTTATTTTCTATGTCTTTTTTTTAATTGAAGGAGTAAACATTTATAGTGTATGTTTCATCTTTAAGTACTCTGGTAAATGTTCAGTTATTTTTGCAACACTGCAAAGAAGCAGTATTATCTACATTTTTCAACTTGGCCCAGGGGAAACTAAGATTAAGTGATTTGCCCAAGGCCACAGATGGAGTTGGTGTCAGTCAGAATTAAAATTTTTCATTTTATTTGCCCTCCACTAGACCATGTCTTCTATACTGGAGCAAAATTTTTCCAGGCAAAGAAGTGTCATTTTCCTGAAGTTTTCAGTATAAAAACAGGAACCAATGAGAAAGACAGAGAAGAGGGGAAGGGAAGGGAAGAGGGAAACAGAAACAGAGAGATAGAAATAGAAAGAGAGAGGAGAGGAGGGAGGATGGAAGAAAAGAAAGAATAGAGAGGCTATAATCAGAAGAGAGAAAACTGTGGACTCAGACATACTTATTTCTTTACCACATGCGTGTGTGATGAGGAAGAAATGAAATTTTTAGAAGTATACAGTGTATATTTTGTAAATGCAAAATGTTGTATCATTGTCTTTTTATGGTTATAGCATGATAAAACTCTGTGAAAAACTTGAATTTATCTTTAAATAGAATATTCAACTTATTTACATTGTTTTGAAAAACGACAGTAAATTTCAATGACAAATTACTAATTAATGTCATTCCTTTACAGAATGTTCTCTGGAGGTTTAAATTCTCTCAGCTTAAGGGATCCTCAGATGATGGGAAAACTCGAGTAAAGCTGCTATTTCAGAATCTAGACACCAAACAGATTGAGATGAAGGTAGGGAATGTAGCCTGTCTCTCCCAACCAATACCACAAATTTTCTGATTTCATTGCCATATGTTATAAAATAAATCCATGCACCAGGAATTTCCCTAAAATTCAGGAATCAAATCACAAAAGACACCATGAATTTTGAATGAATAATTGTTTTATCAAGCTAAATTTTGTTCAGTCACATACACATCAGTTTCACGACCCAAGATGATCAGCTTTCTTTTGAATTTTCAGGTAACTTCTAATTGTACTATTTTTAAAATATATGACAAGTAGAAATGTAATAGAAAGATTTTATGTAGAAAGAGATGGCTGTGACTGTTACAAGTAAAATACACTGAGACAATATATGCTGATCAAACATCATTTTTTGTCAAGATATGGACAACAAGATGTTCTTTTTGGTGATAAATTTATTCTAAACAGTTTCAGTTTGGGTAAAGATTAGAGACGGAAATAAGGAATGTCAGAGTAGTATACAAAAGTTATAAAATGAAACATACAAAAAAAAAAGTGTTGAGGATCTCTGCTTAATTGAACTTTGTTGTTTATGTACATCCTTGAAATTAACCAGAGAAATGAGAGCTATGTCAGACATCATTTTTTAATGTTAGACTGGGTTGCCACATAGAGATGTCATGAATGACCAGCTGGTCAATAATGACCAGCAGCATTCTGGAAGGTCCTACTTTCTCAAACTATAAAAACAACTAGTGTGTTCCCTGTTTGCTTCTCAGGTCCAATTCTCCAAAAATATAAAGTGCAATTTGAGAGCTTGTTAAAGTTCCATTTGCTATTTTTAGGCCTCAAGGTTGTGATTTATCTTTGATATCTTTGATAAGATACTCATGTAGTCTAAGGTGATAAGTGCATTTTCTAGCAATGTCTTTTGTTCTAGAGAGTTACCTTCTATACTGGAAGTATCTGGCCTATGGGAATATGCTTTAATAGGGTTTATCTCTGAGTATATTAGTGGATTCTATCTTTTAAATATTTATCCTATTCTCAGTTACTTGGGATGATAGAAGGAATGATGACATAGACAGTTTTTATAAATCCCAAATTTATGCATTAGCCTTGAAAACATTTTTAAAATCATCAGACTTTCCTTTCAAGTTATATTTTTTTTAATTAGCATTAGTTTGCATTCCTAGCTACTAGGGTGTTTTGCTGGGGGTGGAGCAGGAATATGACCTAGAATGGCTTATTGGCAAAAACCAACCTAGGAAACAAAGGGCCATAGATTCTTCACAAATTAAGTTACAAACAAGTTGATAACCACAGTTGGTTGTACCTGAGTATTATTTTTTAAATGCAGTCTATACCAGGAGGCACCATTACAAACTCAAGTTTTACATTCTATAATTTTTCAGTGTTGGAAAGAATAACTAATAAGTAAATTGAACAGAGACACTACTTTTCATGATAATTTCTATAGAGTAAATATAATAGGTATGAGAAGGAAAACCAATGGAAATGAATTTTTAAATAATGAATAAGGGAATTTGGCATATCATGTGAAAATAATGTGGGGTTTTTAATAGTCTGGAGGTAAAATTGTTTTTTTTAACCTTCAATTAACTAGAATATTGATTAATTGAATTTTTTTGTTGTTTACTGATAAAGACCCTCCAATGCCCTTTTATTTCAACCTTTTTGATTGAAAAAAAAAAATCTAAAGTCCATTTTTCCACTATAAGAGTACCTAGTGAAGGTTGCTGAATCTTGGGTGTCACAGGATATTGGACTTCAGCGTTCATATTTTAAGCATCAATACTAATGGAGTTTTGTCAATTTAGGTGATTGTTAGTGACCTCAGAATATATAGCATAGCATCTTTTAAAAATAAATGAATAGGTGGAGCCAAGATGCTGGCATAGAAGAAGGAAAACTCCACAGCTCCCACATACCCACCTCAAATACCCATAAAATATGACTATAAACAAATTTTAGGGCTCCAGAACTCACAGAAGTACAGAAAAACATATCCCCCACTGAAGACAGCTCAGCAGGCAGGACAGGAAGGGCTCATTGCAGCATGCTGGGAATCAAAACCAGCCCAGCCTGAAACCATGGCTTAGCACAGGGGTGGTCAAGACAAGCTGCAGCTGGAGCCTTCAGGAGAGTGGATCAGCAGCAGCTGTGGAGATTTCAAGAATTGTCAAGCCATAAGAAATAAAGACTAAGTGAAAGATTAGTGGAATTCAGCTAAATTTGGGGGAGAGGGTCTGGCCAAACTGCCCCCAGGGCAAGGAAGCAGCAGAAGCAGCAGCCCTGCAACCATCTCCACATAGCTACTTCAGAGCTCCTGGCCTGCACACTGCAGGGGGGCCAAGTGATCATTCAGAGGCTAAGTGCACTTGCCTTAACTGGCCTGGATCAGGATTGTGGTCTTGAATGTTAGTCATGAGGTGGTGGTCATTTCATTGAGCCAAAGCTGGTGGAGGCTGCAGCAGCCTCCTAATAGCTCAGGCAGCTATTAAAACCCCAGCAATTTGGGACAGAGCTTTCCCCTCTGGAAGCAGAGTTCCACAGAGCCAAAAAGTCAAGTAATTGACTGGCAACATGAGCAGGCAAAGGAAGCAAAATAAGAACAGCAATCAAACTTTAGATTCCTTCTTTGGGGACAAAAAGGATAAAGCATGGAAGGGTGGCAGAAGGCAACACATTTAGAACTCCCACACCAAAAGCTTACAAGAAAAATGTAGATTTGTCAAAAGCCATAGTTCAGTTTAAGAAGGATTTTGAAAACCAAATAAGAGAAATGGAGGAAAAATTGGGAAGAGAAATGAGAATGATGCAAGAAAATCATGAAAAGAGAGTCAACAAGGAGCAGAGCCAAGATGGAGGCACAGGAGCAGCAAGGTACTGCAGCTCCCACATAGCCACCTCAAATACCCATAAAATATGACTCTAAACAAATTTTAGGGCTCCAAACTCACAAAAATAAGCCTCCTGCTAATGGCAGCTTGGAAGGAAGGGGTCATTGCAGCTCTGGGAGCTGAAACCAGCCCAGCCTGAAACCGCAGCATGGCCCTGGGGGCAGCCAGGATAAGCAACAGCTGGAGCCTTCAGGAGAGTAGATCAGCAGCAGCTGTGGCAGTTTTCAGAATTATCAAGCCATAAGACACAAGGACTAAGTCATAGGTCAGTGGAACTCAGCTAAAATTGGGGGAGAAAAACAGGTCCAGCCAAACAGCCTCCAGGGCAAGGATGCGGCAGAAGTGGCAGACCTGCAGCTGCCTCCACATGGCTTCTTCAGAGCTCCCAGCCTGCAGACTGCAGGGGGGCCAAGCAATTGTTCACAGGCCAAGTGCTCTTGTGTTGAGTGGCCTGGATCCAGATTGTGGTCTTAGGTGGTAGTTCTGGGGTGCATTTTCAGTTACCCAAAGCTGGTGGGGGCTGCAAAAAAATGACAGCCCCCTAATAGCTCCAGCAGCTGGGAAAACCCCAACAATTTGGGACAGAGATTTCCCCTCTGGAAGCAGAGTTCCATAGAGCTAAAAATCATTGACTGGCCAACATGAACAGGCAAAGGAAGCAAAGTAAGAAGAGCACTCAAGCTCTAGATTCCTTCTTTGGGGACAAGAAGGATCAAAGCATGGAATGGGAGGAAGACAACACAGTCAGAACTCCCACACCAAAAGCTTCCAAGAAATATGAAGACTGCCTAAAAGCCACAGATCAGCTTAAGAAGGATTTTGAAAACCAAAAGAGAGAAGTGGAGGAAAAATTGGGAAGAGAAATAAGAATGATGCAAGAAAATCATGAAAAGAGAGTCAACAACCTGACTAAAGAAAATAACACCTTAAAAAATAGATTAACTCAAACTCAAATGGCAAAAGAGGCCCAAAAAAGCCAATGAGGAGAAGAATGCCTTAAAAAGTTGACTTTGTCAGATGGAAAAAGAATCTCAA
>JAQQSV010000175.1:0-99685 GCA_028646515.1 Pseudochirops corinnae
AGTGTTAATGATGTGGTGGCCTTTGTAATATTCTTTGGGGTGATTTTATAATTTTGAAACATTGTTGTAACTTCAGTCTTGTGTATGTACCACCAGTTTGTGACATTACCTTAAGTTGTAAAAGCCATAAAGCATTAACTCTGTGCCTTCCCTGCCCCCAGCCTAGAGGTATTTCCTCTGAAACCATTAACTCTATAGCTATGATAACAAGAATCTTTTAAAAGCCTTACCTCCTTTTGTTCTAGTAAACAAGACTCATCCATTTGCAAACTGGATGGGTACTCCTCATTTAAATTTGACCTCAAATCTGACCGCTGGTTGACTTTATGACGTTTCAAGGCAAAAAACACACCTCCCGCCCCTTGCACCTTGCAGTTTCTCCCAGTGAATTATGGGCAAAACGTATGCACAGTTGATGTGAAGGGTGCGTGTTGCTTTAAGTATTAGTCACTCCCTGGCTCCTCCCAGGTCCCTCCCTAACTCCACCTCTGTACACCTAGTTAGCTTAATGAACCTATGACTGACAGTTTTGTATCTTTAAAAACTACATCTCTACCCCCTGCTCTTTGCAGGCTTTTTCTTTCAAAACCACTGCCCGCTGAAGAGCATCACACTTTGCAGGCTTTCTCTGACCCTTCCTCCCTTGCACCTTGAGAGCTTTTTCTAGCAGGTCTCCTTATCCCACCCCTTTTACCCTTGTGTAATGATAAACTTTCATAACTCTCCCGAAAGACAGCTGAGTCCAGTAATTATTTTCGGACGATGAACCTAGAAAGGATTTCAATAGAAATCTCCCCTCTTTATACCTCTTCATTAAGACTGATAATTGATCATCAAACTTTTATGAGAGAAAAGAGAAAAAAATGTTTAGTAAAAATCTTATAACATGATAGCTCTGTATATACTTTAGAGCAAAAACAAAGCCCTTTCTTTTTTTTTTTAAGTTGGTGTAAATTTTTTAAGTAACATAAATTCCCAAAGTATGATAAAAAAAAATTGAATTCCTAGACAATTGTGGAATTCTTAAATATCACAAAGTGTTCTAGTCAAAAAGATATAGCAAAATGTCTTTAAGTAACATAAATCCCCAAAGTATTATTAACATACCAATTTTCTAGTTGATTTCAGAATTCTTTTGATATTAAAAAGTGTTTTAGCCAGAAAAGGTATTAGTAAATGAATCTGATCACAGTACTTTAAAAGCTATTAAAATGAGAATCTTCTTAAGGTGAGCCTTAAATAGTTTTTTTTTTATTTCTTTCACTAAATCACGGCTCATAGCCAATTACAATTAAATTTTTTATTCCCATGGAGCTGTAATAAACAATAAAGATTTACTAGGTTTCTCCTACATAAAGAATTTTATTTAACATTTTTCTTAAAAGCCATTTGTTAGATGTAGAGGATTTCCAGGAGTCTCCCCAGGCTCTGCTAATGGAATGTTCCCCTCTCCTATATATAAATAAAATGGGGGAGATGTAGAAGACTTTCAGGGGTCCCACAGCCCCACTAATGGAATGTCCCCTCTCCTTGTATAACTTCTATAAGGTCACAAGGCAGATATTCAGGAGGAGTATAGTCTTGTTTATTGATGCCTCCAGGACATGATCCTATGAATAACTAAGGAAGATTCAGGGCAGTTAACCTGCAAGTCTTGTTTGTGCCTCTTCATTTGTTTGTGCCTCTGAGGTGGTCCTAGGATGAAGTCTTAATGAATAACTAGCCTTAGGCTGGGGTAGGGAGTGGTCAAGGCCAAAGGAGGGTCCTTGTATTTTGGTTCCCTAAGTTCTTCTACTAGGGGCATATAAACCCTGTAAGCTCCTTGTACCTTTGGCTCTGTATGAAATAGCTCTGGAATAAACAGACTATGGAATACATCCCCGTCTCTTTACTCACTTATGCAGTAGTTAGAAATCTTTGTAATATTTTGCAACTTTCTTAGCAAGTTATAAATAAAACAAATTCCTTTCTCAGGCTGAATGACCTTGCCTCTAGAGATAGTTTCCATGGGCTTTTGGCAGTTTTTACAACATAAGTAAAATTGATATGGATTCTAAGCAGGAGAGACTGGGGAACTAACTCTCACATGGGCAGAATTAATCCGAAAAAAAATTTTCACCCAGTCTCCTCCTTTATACACTAATCAATGGACAATTTTAAATTTTTTAGCAGTAAAACAATTAAACAACTCAATTAACAATCTTACAAGTTCCAATAACCAAATCGTTTTAGTTGTAACCTCCTTTCTAACTTCATGTAGAGATGTAAATACCTCATTTTCTATATGGCAGATATAAAGAGTAAGTGACATAACTTTTTACAAAACTTCTTTTCTCTTTTAGTTTCTATAGAATTCAGATTAAAAACTTACTTTATCTAACACTATGTCTGGCTTACAAATTTTCACTATATAATAGATTTTTACTACAATTTAAAAATACCACAACAACATAATGATATCATGACATTAATTGCATTTCCAAATCATCACTTGCAAAAACTATTAATAAAAAATTGGGCTTTTCTCCTCTCCTCAAAGCTGTAGAGTCTGATTGTGGATTTAGGAGTTTGAATGGAGAGGTTCATCTGCTTGTCTAAAACATGTGGGGGCTTCCGGGTGCCTCAGAGCTGTTGCTAATGGGGTCCTTGACAGATTTATTATGCTTTCTCCCTTTAGTCAGATTGGGAGGGTAACTTAAATTCCCTATTATTTCTACAGCACTCTCTCTTTTAATCTAATCTAGGACAATAGACTTTAATAAATTTTTGTAAAATGTTTTCAGCTAATTTTAACTTGTGCTTCAGTGCTGTTTATTCCTAAAAATTTCTTAGAGAGTGAAAAAACTTTCAACCCACCAGTTAGAGGGAGTGGGACTCTGGAAAAATCCCAGAGGTGTGCCTTGTCCCACACTTCCCCAAAACTGGGGAGCTTGAAGCTTTCACCTTTTAAATGTTTCTTTATCAGATCTTAGCAATATTCCAATTTGCCTAAATGCCAATTATAATAAATTCTGACTTATCTTAGCATCAAGTTATGAGTGACACTAATTCACTTTTTCACATTCCCTAAAATGACCAGAATGAGTTCAAATTGACTTTTAGTAGCATTCCAATACACAATTTTTTTTTCCTCTAATAGCAGAGGCAAGAAATGGTTAAATGCTTGTTCCTACATCTCCTTGATCTGAGGGGGGGGGGGGGGAATTCCCTTATTATTTCTTATCCTTCTCCTTACTCTACTTGGCCAGAGTGGAATGAAGAGAATGAGATTTTCAAACCTTTAAAAATCTTAAAACTTCGGTTCACACTTTTTAATAGCAAATAATTTATATCTATCTTAAACTTCCTAGCCATGCTCTTCCCATTGCTACTTACTTAAACTTTCTTGCTTTTCCTACTGTCATCCTTTCTGTTGGACTTATCTAAGCTCCTTTTAAAACCATACATACCTTATTTCTTTCTAATTCTAACCTGACACTGCTCCTACACTCTTCAACTTACCATAACCATTTTATAACCTGTAAAAGATAATAAAAATACTTTGTTCATTTTCTGTCGAGAACAAATGGAGAGGGGGAGTGACAGTGCCAGCTGCAGCTGACAATTATGACAGCAATGACAAATTACTCTCACACACTCACTCACACAAAGACACAAAAACAAAGCAGAATAGATAGATACAGAATGGATCCAAAAGCTTACATAGAATAGTAGATCTCCTGAAAAAAATTAAAACAGTTACTTGGCACTCCAGGCCAGGAAAGATTTACTTGATACTTTTCATTCTATCTGTTTCTAATAGAGATAGCTGTTATCACACCGAATGGTTCAAGCCACCTTTGGCACTGTGTGGGGTACAGGGACCCCAAAAATCCCCTACCCAAGAAAAATCAAAAGTCAGAGGTATCTTGAAGAAGGAACAGGAAGTTTTATTCTCTTCCCCTGCAGAAAGAGGGCGGTCCCCTCCATGGCAGGGATCAAGGAGAGGAGGTCTGTTAAAAAAGACAGAACAAGAATTTATACCCTAATGAAGTCAAGCCCCAGTCCCCTCGGCTGTCCCTTCTCCCATTGGCTGGGAAGTGGGCTCTCAGTCTTGGCACAAAATCTAACCCAATGGCAGATAACAAAGAAGCCCACCACTATCTCCTGTTGGCAGGGAGGTGAGACAGGGAGCCAAGGTATCATCCACGTCCTTCTTTGGTAGCAAGTCCTCATTTGGAGGTCAAAAACTCCTGAGAAAGGGCCTAATGCTTTTAAGTGTGTGGTATACAAGGATGAAGGTCTAAAACTCCTGAAAGGGGCCTAATGCTGATGACAGCAAGGGAAGGGGGAAAGGGTCCTAGGTTGTGTAAATCCAGGACTGGGGTCTGTCCAGTCTTACAAAAGTCTATCTCTGGTTTCCAGATAGTTTGTATCCCTTCTCATTCTGAGGAGTCTTCACAGAGAGTGCAGAAAGTGTACCCCACTCAGCACTTTCATATCTGATGTTAAACATATCATTAATATATTCCAGAGAAAAAAGACAGAAATGAGGAAATGCTGGAGTCCTTCCTCCATAAATCTCTCACTCCTCTGTCTCCTGGCTGATTCCCAATTTTTTTTTAGTATTCTTTTTAACAGTCTTAGATGATTTTCTCGGTCTCTACTTTCACTTTGTACTTGTCCCATTTTCTCCTGACAGCTTTTTACCAAGACTGGGTCCTTATCTTAATGTGTCTAGGCCCTCATCTACCACTAAGCCTGGCAACTCTTTTAGCCCTAAGACTGCTAAAAGCTTCCCCTAAAAACTGCTAGATGCAGGGTGAAACTTTCCCTTCCTTAACTTCTTACCATGACTCTGCGGCTGCTGAGATACCTCTTCTGATGAGCATTTCTTTTCTCCGGAGTCCCAAGGAAAGCACTTTCCTCATATCTTCTTTCAAATCCCTGTTCCAAGCGACAAATGTAGAGATTTCTTAAGTGGTCTCCTAAGCCAGCTCTAAACTGACACACTAGCCCCTGAAAGTTTGAGTGGTCCAGGCTTGATCGTCAAGCAATCCGTTTATTGATACCATGAGCAAGGTTTTTATAGAAAAATAAAACAAAGAAGGTAATTATAGGTCATTTGGTTTTCTTAATACTCTTTGTTCAGTAATAAGATACTAAGTAGTAACGTCAACTATTAGGCCTTGAAGATAACCAGGTCCCAAAGTATAGTATCTAAAAATGTATAAAAGGCAGCTAACATCTTCTGGCAGTAATCTCAGAACAGGGTACCTCCCTGGATCACAGGATATCAGAAAGACTTTGATTATAGTCACTTCTCAAGGAAAAAAACCAAGACCAGTTACTTTGACTGGCTGCAGTAAAAACCTGGAGCTAATTTATCTAGGACCAGCCTGATTTCTGGATCAGATGTTTTGGCTCCCTTCAGTACCTGATCCAGGAGCACATTCACTCATTGGAGAAGTTCCTAGAAGTTTCTTATGAGGTTGTGCCTGGATGTAGGAAGATTACATCACAAGAACAATGGTGGAAGAGGAGAAAGCTTGGCAGCTGCTACAGTCCATTGAGGAATAGCTAAACAAACTATATTATATGCCCTGAGGTGCAAGCTCTGGGAACCCCCTTGAGTTCTCCTTAAATCTTCCCACATAGGACATTTGCCTGAGGCCATGGGCCTTAAATTGTGGCTCTGCCCAAGTCTTTGGCCCTCCTTTGTCAGGCAATTTCCTACCCTTGATCCTTCTGTTCCACCCTTGAACTGGCCTAGCCCACCATTGTCTGTCAACTCCAGGTAGCCTCCAGCAACTTCCCACCCTTAATCACTCATTGCAGGAGTCTGAACTCATCTGACTCCTCCTGGAGACCCTCCCCAAACTACTCCTCTAGACCACCCCCAGATTCCTCCTACAACCTTTCTGTATATAAGACCCCATCTTCCCTCCTGGTGGTGTGAGAGTGCTATAGAATGGCCTAGCACAAACTTGCTCTGTTCCACTTGCCCAAGCAAGCATCAGAGATACCTAGGCTCCTCTACCCAGTATAGTGAACTTTTAATAAATTTTGCTTTTCTTTGGCTGAGAGAAGACTTGAGTCGAATTTATTTGGCAGGCCCTGGCATGTTGGTAATTTGGGGTCTCAAGCACCCCTAACCCTAACCCTGACCCTCTACATTTTATAGTTAACCTCTTCAATATGGATATAATGGTAGAGTATTGTGTTGTAAGAAATTATGAAAAAGATGGTTTCAGAGAAACCTGGGAAGACTTGTATGAATTGATACAGAGCAAAGTGATCAGAATTAAGAGAATGCTTTATACTGTTTGACAAAAACATTGTAAAAATAAACAATTTTGAAAAACTTAAGAAGTTTGATCATCACAATGATCCAACCATTATTGCAGAGAACTGATGATGAATGCTGCCACTTCCTGATGGAGAGGTGATGAGCTAAATGTGCATAATGAGACATTTTAGGACATGGCCAATACAATAATTTGTTTTTGCTTAGCTATATAGATTTGTTACAATGGATTTGTTTGTCTTTTCCGGGTTTTTTTCCAAGGTGGGCTTGGGAGGCACAGTTTGAGAGGAGTGAGAAAAAATGTGGTAGTTGAATACAATTTTTAATTTTAAAAAAATATAAAAGCCCTTGACCACAGGCAGGGTAGCAAGAAAATTAACATAACCAGGACACTGGGCACTGTCAGAGATTAATCACCCCAGAAATTTCAAAGTGATGGGGAGTTAAGAAGTGAACCCAGAGGTTCCATGGATAATAGTTTTTGAGCCTTGATGCCTCAGTGCTACTTGCACTAAAAAGCCCCAACCCCACTCTGATCCTACAAAAGATTGTTTCTCAATACTCTGGGGGGAAAGGGAGGAGACATACACAATCAGGAATGCATTTAAGCTTTTTTCCTATGATTTCACTATTTATTTCAGGCCTGCTGAAATGTTTTAATCAATGTTCCCTGCCTGACCTGTTAGCAAAAGAAAACAAAATTTAAATGGCATTAAAAGTTTCCACTTGAACTGGGTGGGGACAATGAGTCAAGATAGTTGAATCATTCAGCCCCTTCTAGATATTCTCTCCTGTCTCCACTTTTTTATAACAACATCCTCCCCTCCTACCTAGATGATTCCTCCTTCTCAGTCTCCCTTAGGAGATTATCTTATTTTCTTCTTTTTTTGGAGGCAAATGGGGTTAAGTGGCTTGCCCAGGGTCACACAGCTAGTAAGAGTCTGAAGTCACATTTGAACCCAGGTCTTCCTGAATCCAAGGCCAGTGCTCTATCAACTGCATCATCTAACTGCCCCGTTGAGTAGGGAGGGGGAGAAGGGGGACGGGGAAAGGATCATCTTGCATATGTCACCCAAGCTCTGTGTTGAGTTATCTTTCTTCTTTCTTTATGTACTCTCCTTTGGAAATCTCATCAGTTTCCATGGTTATTACCATCTTTATACAAATCACCCCCAAAAATATACTCAGCTCTATTCTCTCTCCTGAACTCTAGTCCTTCATCAAGAGTTACTTGTTCCATAATTCCATCTGGATGTGCCCTGGGCATCTCCAATATAACACATCCCAAACGGAATTCATTGTTATTTTCCACCAAACTCATTTCTCTGTCAAACTCCCTCATTTCTGTCAGTGACACCACTATCTTTCTAGTTACCTAGAATCAGGTCATCTGTGACGACCTCCTTCACCCATAACTGCCAGATCTAATCAGTTTTTAGGTTTTGCAAATTCTGCTTCCACAATATCACTTGCATCTGTCCCCTTCTCTCTGCCCACACATCCTCAACCCTAGTTCAAGCTCTTATCCTCTTTAACCGTATGGCTGAAACAGCCTCTTCAATGGTCTCCCTACTTCCAATATTTCACCTTTCCAACCAGTCTTCTAAACTTCTGCCAAATGGATATTCCTAACCCATAAATATGACCTTATCATTTCCCCCACCACTGAAAAATGTTAAAAGATTTCCTATTATCTCTTTTGGTAAGTTATGTGTATTTACTTTCCCACCTATATAAAAATTTTTATGAGAATAATGTAAACATGCATAGAGGGCATCCTTGATGTAGGTACAAGCAGGCTTTTAAAGGCAATATTCCACAGTAGACAACACCTTTACCAATGTGTAGAAGAGAGATTTCTCTATCTCAAAAAGCAGTATGATCAAAGGTAGGATAAAGACTTCTCCCTCACACACATATAACCTAGTTGGCCCCAGTTTCCTGGAGCCTGCTTCCTGGTCCAGGGGGATTAAAAAATTCCCGTCAGCTGTAGTCTTAGCCTCTCAGACTTGGCATGTACAGTTATTCCTCCCACATTGCAACTTTCCTCATCATGGTTTTGATATATGCTATATTACAGTTTGGCATAAGAAATTAAATGGGAAATTTGGGGGAATTTTGTGGAAGTTACAGACAAAATGCAAACAAAGGCCAGCAGACAACACAGAAAAAGTTTAGAAACTTAGAAATGCATAAATATAAATATAGTATTGTATAACATCAACATGTTTTACCTTTTAATACCATAATAATTCACATTTCTTCTCTAATATGAAGGGAGGGCCAAAAAATTTTACACAAATTTTCCAGATTGCAGGGGCCCCAAGTCCTTAACCCCTTCAATGTGGAAGAGATTGTTGTTGTTGTTGCTACTGTTTGTCCTTCATTCTCTATGAGAAACAGGACATCAGGAAAATGATGCCATGACTTGCAAGTGAGTTGGATTTAAGTGAGAGAGGGCTACACAAGTCACCAGCCTCACTTTTTCCTCCAAAGCCATCTGGGTCCAGTGGCAAGATATAGACCAGGACTATTGTATCTGAAACAATGAGACCATGAGTGGCCATACCCTGATGACTTAATGAAGAGATGGAGACAAAGTGGGCTGAGTCCAGACAAGCTAAAAATTACTGTATCTTTGTTGTATATTTTTGCTGTTAGGACAGATTAGACTTTGACATAAAAATTGTCCAAAGACTTAGGTAAGGGCATGCCAATCACACTTGTCAACAAATAGGGACATTTTAATAACCAGCTAGCTTATTATATATTCAGAGCACAGTCTCATGGTACACAAAACCCAGTGGGCCCAGACCAGCATTTTCAGCAGCTTTTTATAGGTTTTAGTTACAAAACAGGATAGACACAATCGGAATTTTACAGAGGTCAAATGTGATTGTTAAAGGTACGCATTTCAGAGAACAGATAGCAGAAAGAGATGATCTATATCAAGCACAGCAGAAAACTAACCTGTAAAGGAGAAAGCTAAAGTGGGTGTCTCCAGCTGGAATTCTGCAAACAGAGAAGGAATAGATAGTACCAAGGCTATAGCTGATGGTTCAGCTTGATTTCACAGACTCAAGGTAGTTGCCTTAATCTGATAGTAGAGCTAAACCAGAAATTCTCTTATCAATAACCAGTTAATCATATGAACTAAGGTTTGGTGGGGGTAACTGGTGGCACAGTAGATAGAGCTCCAGGCCTGGAATTAGGAAGACTCATCTTCCTGAGTTCAAATCTGGCCTCAGACACTTACTAGCTGTGTGACCCTGGGCAAGTCATTTAACCCTGTTTGCCTCAGTTTCCTCATCTGTAAAATAAGCTGGAGAAGGAAATGGCAAACCACTCCAGTATCTTTGCTGAGAAAACCCCAAATGGGGTCACGAAAAGTTGGACATGGCTAAGCAACATTCTTCAAGTTCACAAGTCACGAGTGATATGACTTGCTGTCTTTAAGTAAAGGGTGGCAATACTAAAATTCCCTGCCTCATTTCATCCCAACATTGAACCTGAGCTAAGAGGGTGCTGGCATGGGAGCTGAATCTCCAACATTTGATTTTGGCAGGTAGGGACAAAAGGAGATGGCTTCATGGCCCACGTGGTAGTTGAGTAGGGGGAAGACCCTTGTAAAACACTGATCTGAGGGTGAGACACTTGTCTGACTCCCTATCACCACACCCCTCCTGATGTTGTAGGAGGAGCCCTCTCTGTGAGACGAGGAACAAGCTCCCAGTAAGGCAGAAGGATTAATTCAGTGGGTGCTGGAGGTGGCCTAGGAGGGCAAAGAAAGCACCAAGGTCATCATTCTCTGGATGGTGCTGATTGTCTGGCACAAATTGTATTGCCAACATAGTCGGATTGAGAGTACGGCTTTTAGAGATCATTCAATAAAAGCTGAGAGGCAGCTAATGGAGCTGGTAACTCTTCATGAGGAGTACTCTCCTGAGAGGCCACAGGTAGCAACATCCTACGGTCTCCAACCCAGACAGTCAGTTTCCTTCAAAGATAGGAGCCTTGAGACTAGAAAAAGAAAGTAGACCTGGGCCAGAGACTAGAGAACTCCTATCCAAGGTAAGAAAGCTTTGAGTTTATCCTATGATTTCAATTTGGGAGGAGGACAGACTCCTGGACCTATAGGATCAGGGGCTGGGCCAGACCTCTCCACCAAGGAGCTGGAGTGTCTGCAGAATTTCAGACAGAAACCTAAGTCCCTGAAGCAATTGGTCCTGAGGGCATGTACTAAAAGAACGAATTTGGGAGAGGTTTTCACCTATGGATTTTCATATCCTGGAGGGAATTCAATCTCCTCTCCCCCCCCCCCCCCTCTCCTCCCTCCTCTCCTCTCTTCTCTCTTCTCTTCTCTCTCTCTCTCATGGGGTATCATGCCCTTACCTGAGGGTTGTCTACCCAAAGGAAGGTAAATTGAAGGCTGAAACCTACCTTGATATCTTGGGGTTTACTAGCTACACTTCTTTCTTAAAGACCTAGCCTCAGACGAAATTCACTCAGCCTCTCATTGGACAATAGATCCCAACCCAAGCATCACTCAATGATTAATTTTCAGCCCTAAGGGTTCAGAATGAATGTAAATAGTAATTGTTTCTCTTCTGGCCAGAAACTGGGAGGGTCTTCCCCTCCCAATTTGATTTTTTAAATTATTATTATTACCAAAAGGGCCATCCCCTGGCTCACTTCTTAAATGACCCTAATCACTGAATGGGAGTTACCTCAAAGTGAAAACTCTGAAAGACCTTAGGTTAAAAAGGCAAAGGTCTCCCACTGCATCCTGGGCCATCTTCAGTTGTCCTGTTCTCTATCTGGCTACTGGACCCATATGGCTCTGTAGGAGAAAGTGAGGCTGGTAACTTTGCACAGCCTTCCTTTGCTTAAACCCAATACATTTGTATACAAGTCATGGTATCATCTTCCCAATGGCATGGTCCTCTTCAAGAAAGAAGGACAAACCACAACCACACCACAAAGCCAACTAAATTTACTGGATCCCCCTGAAGGAAAATTCTCTTGGTCACTTCTTTAGGTGACAAAGTTGGGAGTTATTTGTGCCTGGCCTTATAAAAATAAATACCCCTTGCAACTGTAGAGGTCAAGGAACCATAAAATAATGAGGTTTAAGGTTTAGGGGTGCACAAGACCCCAAAATACCAACATGCTGGGTCTTGCTGAATGAATTCGACTCAAGTCTTCTCTCAGCCAAAGTAAAGCAAAGTTTATTAAAGGTTCGCCATAATGGGTAGACTCTTAAGGAGCCTCGGTATCTGTGACACTTGCATTAGACAAGCAGGCCAGAATCATCTGACACAGAACAAGTCTGTGCTACATAATTCTCTGGCCTTTTTTTTTTCCATGGAGGCAAGATGGGCTCATATACAGAAAAGTTGTGGGAGGAATCTAAGAGTGGTCTAGAGGAGGAGTTTGGGGAGGGTCTTCAGGAGGAATCAAATGAGGTCAGACTCCAGTAATGATAGATTAAGGGTGGGAAGTAGCTAGAGTCTATGGGAGATGACAGACAATGGAGGGTTTGGGACAATCAAGGGTGGGTAGTAGCTAGACAAAGGAGGGCTAGGCTAGTAACAGAGATTTGGGCCGAGCCTTATGAAAGGCTTATGGCCTCAGGCAAATGCCTCATCAAATGGGAAGATTCAATCAGAGTTCAAGGGGGTTCCCAGAACCTGTACCTCATCACAACCAGTTTACAGATAGGGATCTGCAAGGAAAGAAATTAATTTCCTAAAGGGAAGAGGTTACATAGATCAGATTTATGCTGTCTCCTTTCCTGCCATACTCTATACCCAGCTAGTCTGAGGGGCAATTAGATCCTGCCTTCTGAGTGGAACCCAACCACAACAGTTTCAGACTTTAACTTTGGGTCTCCCCCATGCTCAACCATACAAATATGGACTGATTAATTGGTAAAATTTGAGCAGGAGGTTGGGACAGTTGTGGTTTGAGCAAATACTGCTGTCAGTACAGATAGACAATCTGTAAATGGAGGAAGATGTCATGGAACCCATTTCTGCCTTCTTTGTGAAAAGAAGTGGTTGACACTGTCCTCCAGAGAGAGATTTAGGAGTGGCTCCAGAAAAACAGAATTAATAAGAAAGCAATTGGTGGCCAGCCCTTTGAGGATGTTAGTAAAACAGTACAGAGAAATTAAACTTCAACCCCACCCAAGCCTGAGGTTTTCTCTATTTATCTATCTATATCTAATGGGATATTCAGGGAAGAGTAGCACCTCCAGTGTAAGTGCTTGCAGAGCCCTTTTTTGAGCTGTTCATCCATTTTTTATTTTGTCCACCTCTCATCCAACTCTCACTTAAGGCTCCAAGAAGCCTAGTATGCAGAGGCCATACCCTATCTAAGCAGATGGGCTAAACCAGACTGAGGGTAACTGACAAGATTCAAATTCATGGGTGAGTTAGGGGAGTATCTATCCCAAGCTTGTGAAGGCTTCCTGGAGCAGAATGAATGGATGAGAACAATTTGTTCTAATGGCCATGAAACTGGATGAAAGTAGGCGCTATGGTATTGATGAGGTTGGGGGGGAGAGGCGCCCCCAAAGACTGGAGTACAGGACAGGGTCATCTAGAATGAATTCACAGACTCAAGCATTCTTTAAGTCAAGGTGACAAAGGTTTATTATAACACCAAAATAGCAGGCAGAGCTCCTGAGGGAACTTGTATTCTTTAAAGGAACTTGCAACTTCACAGGAATGATGCTAAAACTTATATAGGAAAAGCAGTGGATTATCTGGTATATATGCTAATTAGGTGATAACACACAACCTTGGTCACAGATGTCATTCCCTACTGGAAACCAGGGGAAGGAGTTTCTCAGGGGAGTATTTTTGATGTGTTAAGTCTGTAGCAAGATATCTTTGAGAGTTGATAACTATAGATTGACCTCTGGGTTGAATATGATAACTTTGAGTATCAATACATGATAATTCGGTGGTTACAAGATAGTCCTGTTTTCACAAGAGAACTTCTTCAGAGGTCAGCTTGTTCTTGTGATGGGGAAAGATTGTTTTTACAGGGGCTGGCTTATGAGTAACTGTGGAGAAAGGTAGTTTGTCTTACTGGGGCCCACTTATCAGTTATTGCTAGGCATCGTGTCCTTGGACTAGGGAGAAAACAGTGAGGCACAGTGTTCTGAAGCTAGAGAGAAATGTGATCTTGGAATTGGGGTCCAAGCACAAGCACCCAAGCAGCCCATCAGTATGCTTAGAGGTTGGTATGACATTGGAGATGACAAAGTCAGTGGTCCTGGTGTCTTTGTCTTGCCACTGGGACTTAGATTACTCTGGAAGAGAAAGTGAGGCTGACAACTTTGAACAACTGTGCCTCAATTAAAATCTAATTCACATGCAAGTCAAGACATCACCAATGATGTTATTGGTCTACTTCTAAAACAAAGGATGAACAACAACATCTATCTGACCCATTTAGATCATTTAAGGAAGGTTTACAGAGGACAGTTCATATTGGAAAGGGGTACTATGAACTCAGTATCTGTGCAGTCCCTTTCAGCAACCTCTGAACATCTCATTGTGGAGAAGGCCAAATGGAAACTTTAAGAGTTACAACGATCCCATGGAGTTAATACCATACAATTTGGAGTCTGCAAGGTGATGAAAGGTATTTCTTCTCTAGTGATGGAGATAAAGGAAGCTGGAGTACTCTGTCATAACTCAGCCCCTTACAACAACAACCCTGTGTTACCTGTGAGGAAGGCAGATGTTACCTAGCATCTTACAGAGGACTATCAGGAGCTGAACAAGTAATCATGCTTATCTCTACAGCTGTTCCTGATCTTGTCAATGTTGAAGACCAGGTGGCCAGCCGAGACCATTCATCAACCTTGCCAATGCTTTTTTTTCCTCTCTCTTACTGGGGCTGAAACTACTCAGAAACAGTTTTCTTTTACCTGGGAAGAAGTCCAATATATTTTCATCATCCTTCCCCAGGGCTACCCAAATTCTCCTTCACATCATGATGGACAGAAACCTGAAAGAGGCCTCCCTTCCTGACGGGATTGGTGAATACCACTACATTGATGACATAATGTTAATGGAGCCAAATGAAGCCACAGTGGTAGAGGTCCTAGATCAGATAGTGGTCCATATAAAGGACAAAAGGTAGAAAATAGGAAATCAACACTAAGAAAATTCAGAGTTTAGCTTGCTTAGTAAAGTTTTGGGGAATACAGTGAGTAGGAAAAACCCAGAAGATTCTAGGCAAAGTCTGGAATAAGCTCCCAAGACTTGCTTCTCCATGATCTAAGAAAGAAGCCCACAACTTTATTGGACTTTTAGGTTTTGGAGAATCCACAATCCCCCACCTGGATATCCTGATGGCCTTCATTGACTTACAAATCTGCTTCTTTCAAGTGAGGCCCAGAACAAGCTACAGTCCTAAAAAATGTAAAGCAGGCTCAGAAATTTTTCCCCTTGAACCCTTACAATCCTACGGGGCCCATATTTTTAGAGTTCTTTGTTCATAAAGACCATGCTGTATGGAGCCTTTGGCAGGCATTAAGAGGTTGCCAGAATAAGCCACTATTAGGTGTCTGCAATTCCAACCTTCCCAGAGAAGCCACTCATTGTATCACTTTTGAAAGGTCTCTTACTGGGCCCTAGTTGCTACTGAACAGATGACACAGGGTCCTACAATCATCTTTTGTATTGAGCTGCCTAATATGAGTTAGGTGATGCAAAATCATCCCCCTCCAACGGGAAGTTTCTATTGCTAAACAGAAATGATAAATCAGAAATCCCTCTAACCTAGGTCCTTCTAGTGTCAGTGTTCTTCACAAACTAGACCAGAGACTGAGGCCTCTAGTCCAGATCCTTGAACTTGCCTCCTACACTGACCCAGTGGGCCCCCACCCATAAGAACCTGGTTCCCAAGGAATGTCATTTCACCCAGTCAACCTATGGTTCCATCTGCTACAAGTGACTTCAACAGCTACTAATCTGGTAACAAGAAATACCCTCAGGAGTAGGGGTACTGTCAAATCCTTCCAGTTGGCTAAGTTCTAGTCTGCATGGCTGGTATGTGAGAAAGCCTTGAGGGATAGGGCAGAGGATATCTTCATCTACATCAGTTTCTGAGCAACGGCCTGCAATGGGTGAAAGATGAAATGACAGAGGAAACAAAAGTTCAAACTTCGAAGGATATCAATTTATTAAGCAATGCATGACAATTACATAACAAATCAGGACCAGCTTTGGCACTGTACTATGAATACAGTGGAACTGTACAAAGCAGGCCAGAGGAAGGAGAGTCAGGACACATATAGAAGTTAATTAATTACAGAATGAGGAAAGTTACTTTTGAAAATGGAAGTCTCTCCTCTCCCAAGGAGGGCTTAATATGCCAGTATTATATATATTATGTGTTTTCTGTGGAGACAAAAATTCAATTCATCTCTTACACATATAATCGTCTGGTCCTTTCAAATATCTTTTTTTGGACATTCTGGAATAGGCCTCATTCTCAGGGCAGCTTGCAGTCCAGTGCCAAAGGTGAGAGGCCTAGTCCCAATTTGTTATGTAAATGGCATGCATTGCTTAATAAATTGCTATGCTCAAAAGCTCAAATCTTTGTTTCTTCAGTCATTTCATCTTTCACCCACCACAGATCATGAGTCTAGCCAAATGATTTGAGATCTAGAAAACACAAAACCAGACAATCAAAGGGACTCCCTTTGGGGTCAGAACAAATGGAGGAATATGCCTCCCACTGCATATGGTTGTTTTGGGGACATGTTAGCACCTATCAGAGATATATACTAAACAGCCAGTTTGGAACTGTTACAAAAATAGCAGAGGTTGAGCAGTGGGTCCAATGTCAGTTTGGACTTTTGGGGGATGATACCATGCTGTGTTAGGCACAGGACTATATGATTTCCCCACACATATGCCAAGGACAAGGCAACTATTCCTAACCTAAGTGAGACAACCTATCCTCAACTGGCAAAACACCTCATTAGACAGACATTTAAGACCTTCTACAATCTAAACCTTCCCCTTCCCCTTTTCCTTTCCTTCCTTCCCTTCCCCTGTCCATAAAGGGCATCATACCTATGTGAAACCTGCGTCAGGAAGACCTGAGTTCCAGTCCAGCCTCAGACACTGCCTAGCTGTGTGACCCTGGCCAAGTCACTTAACCATGATTGTCTCAGTTTCCTCATCTGTAAAATGAGCTGAAGAAGAAAATGGCAAACTACTCAGTATCTTTGTCAATAAAACCCCAAATGGGGTCACAAAGAGTTGACTGAAATAATTTGAACAGGAGTCCTCTAACTCCAAAGTTAGTTCTCGTTATGTTATCAGACAGCACACAATTCCTTTGTCCCCAGACCCCACACTCCCTTATCCACTTGCTCTGAGCAATAACAACAAAAGGTCCCTGTCATCCCTAAAATTTTATGATCATGTGGTCCTACAATTGAGATATAGGAAGTACATGGGATTCGTAAGCTTTGAAGCCCTACCTATATAGAGGGTGTTATTTATTATTATTATTATCTTGTGAACACCTATTACGTGAACCTACTATGTTTTGTGGGATACAAATATGCTTACAAAAGAAAAATTAGAGATGTTTCTGCCTTACAAAAGACTGGGAAAAATCCTAGCCCTTAGGAGTTTATAATTTTATCCTGGTACAATAGGCGTGCACCTGATCAGAGTACCCTTTTGGGGAAATGCAGGGGTACTCAGCCTGAGGGACATAGAAGAAACAACAAAGGAAATATGTTTATGCATGTGACGCTAGTGGCATTTTGTGCTGGCCAGTCTGCTATAGGACTATAACAATAGGTTACAGGACTACTTTCTACAGAAACATGTCAGGTCACTGTATTATCAAGTGAGTGCAATAGCTAAATTGTCCAAGAGGTGGCACTCAACTTAGGCCACCAGCACACCTGCCACCTCAGTTCCTTAGTTCCTCTGTTCCTAAAAAAGCTGTAGTACCCTCACTGGCCACCAGAATGCATATAATCTATACTGCATACACTGCTCCTCTACCATTACCAAATCCACCACAGCTTCAGAAGAACCACCATGCAGCTGGGTTCAAAGGTAGCTGAGTTCAAAATTTATCTAAGGTAGAAAATGGAACATTGCTCAAAATATTTAAAATGTAAGATTTATGGTCAGCCTCCACCCTGTTTGAGCCTCACCTAGCTCTCTGGTCACAAGCCCTACCCCACCCATCCACACCCACTTACACATTCCTGGATTAAAGGTTTATTAAGTTTTACTTTTTATGACCTCCTTCATTGTACATAATGTGAAAGGAAAGAAACAGATCCAGAACTCTAAGAAGACACTAGCCTCTAGTGACCTCTTAAACTTCTTCCCACTTGCCTACCCAGATCTTTAGGTGGACAGACAGAAAAATTCCCAAGCTACCTTTGTCTTTGACTCATAGAAAGGAATAAAAGAAAGGCAAGGTCACACCATATCAAGGTCATGGACTAGAAACAAACAAACATAATGAAGAAACTCACTTTCTCCAACCAGCTTACAGACCCAATAGAACTGATTAACTGCTAGCAGTCTCAGCAGCTCCAGACCCTCTGTTTCCTTACGTGTCAGGATCTGCTCTGAAATCTGGATTTCTCTTGTGGTGCTAGTCCCTGGTCATTTCATGCACTGGTCACAGGCCTGAACACTTACCTCTACTCCCTGCAAGCCTAGCTGTCCAAATCAGCGGCATCAACCACTCACTCCAACCGCCCTCATGGTGATTAGGACATTTTAATCCAAGTTCCATGAAATGAAGAGAAGTCAACATAATATACATCAGCATATAGACTGAATCTGCCTCTTTTCCTATGGAGGGGCTGCCTGTCTATTCCAAGATTTTCTTCAAGATCCCTGAAGAAAGGAAAGAGGCAATAATAATTCAAAAAAATAAGAGGGCAGGTGCAGGGCACAAGTTTCATATACGCTGCCTTTGATGAGGTTAGCGTAGAAGAGGTGGACAGAAGGCATTTCCATCCTTCTTTTGCTATTCTCCACTCTCTGTTCACCACCCCAAATCTGTTCAGTCTCTGAGCAGTTGTGGTTATTTTGTCGATGTTGTGTTCGACTCACTGTGATGTTCAAGTCACTGCCTTGTTCAGCTGGACTGGGATCCTTAGTGATTGTGGTGTCTTGGCTGATTGGGCAATCTGTTGCTAGGCTGGTTTAATCTGGTCACCCAGTGATTCGATCAGACTCGGCTGCTACCAACTCTGTTTTCTGGTTAGACCTCTCATATCTCTGATGAATCTCCCAGCCTCACTATTTGAATCCTTTTGAAATTCTCATTTGCTTAAGATCAAGAAAAGTCAAACACAAATGAGTCAGAATTCACAGACCCATGGCACAAGACAGGGGGAAGGCAGCTGTTCCCCCTCCCCCCACCAAGTAGCTCACAGTAGTTCTTATCTTCCTGTCAGTATCAGGAAGCAAAATCACAGAAAGGAGCTGAGGGAGAAGTATAGGGCTCCCTGCCTCCTGAGTGGTCAGTTTTTCTGGTTCCTCAGTCAACTAGAGGACTCCTGGCAGGAAGGAGGCTCCACCAAGCCTCTATGAGTTGCATAGGAACAAGGCAAAGAATATTCCACACACTCTGTATAACATACTAGGAAGTTCCAAGGATGAGGCCCTCATCAGCCAGTCACGTCAGGACACAGCGAATCAATCTTGGCAAAGCCATACAGAGGAAGGGACTAGGAGTTGGAGTGATACACCTGCTTTCAGCTGTCCTGCCCCTTTACCCTAAGAAGATAGGATTTACAAGACAGACATCAGTGAATCCCCGGTCTAACAGGGGACTGAAGGTTTATAGGACATACACAAATTGCTATCATACAAAATGAGGCATAATTTTGTCCAGCAATGTTTATCAGCTCTTATGTCTATAAAATGGGAAAGAAGGAAGGAAGGAAACATTTATTAAGTGTCTATTGTATACCAGACACTGTTCTAAGAACTTTGGAAACATCATTTCATTTGATCCTCACAATAACCCTGGGAGGTAGGTGTTGTTACTATCACCATTTTGCGACTTAGGAAAACTGAGGCTGATAGAGGTTTAGGTGGCTTGCCCAGGGTTACACACACAGTAAGTAACTGAAATGGGATTTGAACTGAGGTCTTTCTGACCACAGGCCCAGAGCTTTAACTGCTGTAACACTGAGATGCCTAAGTATTACCAAGGGATAAAGAGGATCCAAACTGAGACAGTACCATTATCTACCAGGGTTCCTCCTCCACAACAACTTGGTTAGGCTAGTTGGTGGTGATGGTGGTGGTGCTGCTGCTGGTGGTGGTGTATAATGGTAATAGAATTTAAAGATCTCCCTGTACTGGCTTGGTTTTCAGGTTGTGTTGAAACCCAGAGCTTGTGAATCCCACTTGTGGGGTGGACTTGTTGACATGAAGAGAGAGGGCTGAACTGGAAGGAGTTGGTATGGTGGATTTAGAAACAGGCCCAAGCAGAGAGAGGCAGAAGAACTTTTGGGAAGCAGCATAGTGGAGGCAGAGAGAGAGGAGAATTGCCAGGGGCCAGAGTTGCTGAAAGAGAGAAAGACAGAGAGAGAGAGAAAGAGAGAGAGAGAACTGCCAGCCAAAGCCACCCTGACTGCTAAGGGCCAGTTGGAGCTGCCCAGGACTTTTGAGAGCTGCCACCTAGAGCTGCCGAGAACAGAGGAGGCATGACTGTGATGCCAGTATTTTGTCTGTCTGTTTTGATGTTGTTTTGCCAAATTCATCTGCTGGTGAAGGACAGTGCTGTTGTTGCAGAGTTCCTGGAACCTTGCTGTTGGTTCAGGGGTCCTGAGACTGTTCTGCAGGCAGAGAGTGAATTGATGAGGACACTGGCAATGTATCTTGTGGCTTTGTTAAACTTTGTCTCCCCAGGAACAGAGATTGCTAAGAACTTGCCTTGATCAAGATGAAGAAAAGACCTCTCCTGCTTGGGGGGGGTAACTGATGATAATTGTAATTCAGTTGTGATCCAGGGGTGGAGCACTTTGATTTTTTTGTGCTCTGTGACTAACCAAATGAATATACTTTGTTTATGATTGGAAACTAATCTCCAGTTGAATAGAGAGAAGACTTTGTGATTGACTAAATGAATGTACCGCCCAGGGGTGGAAGTAGACTTTGAGTCTATACTTTGTGGTTGAATTGAGAACTTGCTAAATGACTGAATTATACTGTATGATTTTCTTTGTTCTGTGAATGTTTTGCCTTAATTTGTCACTGAATAAATGGAGAGTTACTATGCTGATATTCCAAACCTTGGAAGATGTCTTCACTTGGCATTACATGGTGGTGGTGGTAATGGTGGTGGTGAAGGAGGAGGAAGAGGAGTTTTTTTTCCTCCTAAAAGGAGATAAAAATATCCCCAGGACTTCACTGGACCAGGTGGCTAAGGGTCAAGCTGTATCTCCCTTAAGGCAATTTCCTGCTGGCTTCTGGACATATTGACAAGGTTTCCTAGTCACATAAGGTCATAAAAAGATGGACCCACATGGAGTTGGAGCCCTTCAGACTTGGTGGATGTCCCAATATGGAACAAGTCACCATACCCTGTCCTGATGACCTAATAAGTTTCTACCCAAGCTAAATGCTAGTATATCCTTGTTGAATATCCTTTGGCTACATAATAATTTATGGCTAAATCTCTTTTTGTTAACTTTTGAATGACCTAGAGAATCTAATTTCCTTTTAGCACTGAACCTAAATTACCAGCAGGCCAGCCTATGCTAAGTCCTCCTATAACACCAAGATTATAAAAATAGGAAACAAGGTGAATAGTGGTGTCACAAAGAAATAGCGTGAAGGCAGAGATGGGGGAATAGGCTTTTGGCGAAAAGATAATGAGCTTAGTTCTTAATATACTGAGTTCGAGTGCCAGAAACACTAGGTAAAAGAGATGCGACCCAAATGCTTTCCAAGGTCTAAGGTGGAAATTATCTTTACTGAACAGGTAATCAGAAAAACTGTGATGGAAGTTTCCTATTTTGGCTATTATTTGGCGATTCGGTAGGCAAAAGGGAGACATAAAAGGGAAGAAAACAAGCATTTATGTAGTACTTTATGTGCCAGGCCCTATGCTAAGTGCTTTTATAAATACTATCTCATTTTGTCTTCACAACAAAAGCAGGTGCTATTATTATTCCCATTTTACAGTTGAGGAAACTGAGGCAAACAGAGATTAAGTGACTTACCCAGGGTCACGTAGCTAGTAAATGACTGAGGCTGGTTTTGAATTCAGTTCTTTTTTATTCCAGGCCCAGTACTCTATTCACCATGCCACCAGCTGCTTCTTCATGTTGAAAAGTGGCATAATTAGACTTGTATATAAAAAAGCTTAGTCTGATTTGAGGATAACCCCAAAGTTTACTTCTCTGACTCTAGTGCCTCACTCCTCACTATCAAATCCCTATTCTGGGAGGTTAGGACAAACCTAGTTGTAAAAACTGAGAGAAGTGATTGCTGAGCTATTATCAGTGATCTCTGAAACATTTTAAAGAATAAGAAGAAGGACCTTTATATATAAACTTCTAGCCAAGCTGGCTGCCTGAACAAAAGCAGACTACTTGGCTCCCATAATCCTACTCTAGCAAACACTTAAAATTTGTACCAGACTGAATAAACTTCAAAAAAATCAAATGAGAAACTATAGTACATGATGTTTTATACTGCAGAAATGCACATGCATGTACACACACACACACACACACATACACAAAAACATTTGCATGAAGAAGCCTGTGGGCAACAGGAAAGGGGTATACTAACAAAGCCAGTGTGGATACAGGCAACCCAGCTCATAGTACCCCAAGACAACCAGAAATGGGCCTTGCAACAAAAGCAGAAGGTTATTCCTAGTTAGTCACAGAAAGGTCAGAAAGCCTCAGGGTGGAGACTTTAGGGAATAGCAGCCTTGGGAAATAGCAGAGAAATCAGCGTGGCATGGCAATAAACAGCCAGAACACCTGGGTCCCAGGGCTTCTGAGGTCCCTAACTCTCTGTCCTGAGAGAGGATCTTGAAGATCCAGCTCTCTGAACCTCAAAGATACAAGGAGCTCTAACCTTGAGATATAAAGGTCAGCTCAAGAACTTAAGATGACCAAGGGCAAGACCAAGTAGGGATGAATACCCTACCAAAACATGAAGCAGGAAGAGAGCTACAATTCAGGAACTAAAGCTGGAAAGATGAATAAACCAAAGAATTAAAAGGATTAATTTTAATTATTAACAATTAAAACTATTCCATGTTAAAATTAATGTATATCTAGAGATCTCCTCAAAAGGAGAGAATGAATAACTCTCTAATAACTGAAAGCAGAGACTCAAAGGAAAAACTGATTGTCCACAAGAATTACATGAGTAATAAAGCGAGAGATAAAAAGTGAAGAAAGTAAAAGTGAAGAAAGAACTGAAATGAGAATAAATAGCTTAGAGGGAAAGTGGTAAACCTTACCCAAGTAACAGATTTCCTGAAAAATCAGACTAAACCAAACAGAAATTGGTGACTCCATGAGACATCAAGAGACATTAGAAGAAAATTAAAAGTTTGAAAAAATAGAAGGAAATGTAAGATATCTCATTTTTTTTAACTGACCTAGAAAACAGGTCAAGAAGGTAATTTGATATCATTGGATTTTCCCAAAATCAAGATTTTTAAAATAAATAAATAAAGGACTGAACAGTCTATAAATGAAAATTCCCACATCTGTTGGAACCAGAGGAAAAAGCAAAGACAGACTCTACTGATAACTTCCTGAAAGAAACCACAAAAGGAAAAGTTCCAGGAATGTCAAAGCCAAAATTCAGAGTTTCCACATCTAAAGAAAAAATACTGCAAATATTCAGTTCAAGTAAGTACCAGGAACCATAGTCAGCATTACCAACAACCCTGCAGTTTCCACTATAAATGAAAAATCTTAGAATACAATATTCCAAAAGGCAACAGATATAGGCTTATCACCAAAAATAACTTACTCTACAAAATTGAGTATAATCCTGGGGCAGCTAGATGGTGCACTGAATAGAGCACCGGCCCTGGAGTTAGGAAGCCCTGAGTTCAGATGTGACCTCAGACACTTGACACTTACTAGCTGTGTGACCTTGGACAAGTCACTTAACCTCAATTGCCCTGCCTTCCCCCTCCAAAAAGACTAAATAAATAAATAAATAATTGAGTATGATGGGGGGGAGGGGGGAGAATGGATAGATTTTTAATGGAATAGATTATTTCCAAGCTTTTCTTGAAAAGACCAGAGCCAAGTAGAAACTCTGAAATGTAGACACAATCAAAGGAAACTAGAAAGTAAATATATTTGAACAAAAGAGCTGTGTGAAGATAAAATGCTAACAATCTTAACAAGAAAGAAAGAATCAAGTATCCCTTCGGGACCTTAATATCTTTGAAGGATATTAAAGAAGTTAGATAAGAAAAACAGGGGACCTGGAGTGAACTGATTATATTCTGTGGGTTTTGAGGGGAAAAAGAGAAGAAAAGGTAAAAGTAATAAACTAGTACAGAAAGGAGAAAGAGGGGGTAGATACTCCTCGTGACCAGGGTAAATAAGGAGAAGAGAATACAAGCATGAAGGGAGTAGTAAGGAGGAAGCACCACAGGCCAAACGAACTTCACTTTTATCCACACGAAAAAGTGAGGGGAATCATGAAGTCTGATATGTCTGAAACTCAGCAGGGAGACAAAGGGGAATGGGAAGAGAAGTTAGAGAAGGGGGAGGATGCCAGGAATGGAATAGTCACAAGCTAAACAAATTTCCTAATCCTGAAAGGAGCATTAAAAGAAAAAAAAGAAGAGAAAAGATCTAGAATTAGAGGTGAGATGGGATTCTTATCAATTAGAGAATCACAAACAAATGGTGGTAATGCATGCAATATAATATTTCACCATAAGAAAATATGAAAAAGGGTATGAGAGAATTGTGAACTGATGCAGAGTGAAGTGAATAGAATCAGGAGAATAATTTATACAATAGCAACACTAAGAAGACAAATAACTTTGAAATAATTCAAAATTTATCAATGCAATGACCAATCATGTCTCCATAGGACGTAAAGCAGGCTACCCACCTCCTCACAGGGATGTTAGATGCAAAGTGCAGAATTTTTTGTTAATGGCTACTGTGTGGATATGTTTTGCTTGACCATGCTTATTTATTACAAAGATTTTATTCTGTTTTTAATTGGGGTAGAGGAGAGAGAAGGGGAAAAAAAGTTAGCAATATGAATGCGCAAAAAGGAGGGCTACTGAAACATTTCAAAAAATAGAAGACATATAAAAGACAAGCAAAAGAAGTTCAGAAAGAAGCTGAGATAAGCAGGATAATTTTGAAAGTAAGCTGTGGATTTGTTCTGTGTGTGTGTGTGTGTGTGTGTGTGTGTGTTTAAGTAAGTGATATAAAATGAAGATTCACGGTTTCATTTACAATCAACTTTTTCCATTCTGCTGTGTATATGGAGATGCTATTTTTTTTTTTGGTGTTAAGTTCAGAATTTAAAAAAAATAATAATTTTAAAGAAAATGGAAGCCGGATCATAGGACTGACATAAGGCAAATATCCTAATCCTTACAAAGACAGAATAAAGTAGAACCTATTCACTCTAGTAAACCTTGATTTCGATTTCTGGCAAATCTTTAGAATATTTAACTTAAGAGATGGTTAGTGATCCTCTAGAAAGGTGGTGATCCCTAAAAGTCAATATTACTTAATCAAGAACAAGCCATACTAGTTTCACCTCATTTCCTCTTTGACAGAGTTACTAACCTACAGGTTCAGATGAAAGCTACATTTACCAAAATTTCAATTTGGCAAATTATCTCATGCTATTCTGTGGACAAGAGGGAGAGCTGTGTTGCTAGATCAGTGTTGTTCAATTTTTTTTTCCCCTCCTACCTATCTGACCAACTCTTTCCAGTCTTTGCTAAGCAACTATCATCCTACTTCTAACCATGGGTGCCCTACCCCAGGTCTGTCTTCTGTCTTTCAGTGATCTCATCTGCTACCATGAATTCAATTATTACCTCTACAAATGAATTCCAAATTTATGTAATCTAGGCCTAATCTCTCTTCTGAGCTCTAGTCCCAAATCACCAGCTATCTGTTAAACAACTTTACCTGGATGTCTCAGAGGCATCACAAATTGAACTTGTCCAAAAAGGAATTAATTATCCTATTCATAAACACATCAATTCTCCCAAATTCCCAATTTCTGTTGAGAGTACCACAAGCCATTTAGTCATCCAAGTTCAAAACCTCAAATTTGGGGCAACTAGGTGGAACAGACAGAGTCCTGGGGTCAGGAGGACATGAGTTCAATTCCAACCTCACTCACTAGCTGTGTGACCCTGGGCAAGTCACTTAACCACCACTTGCCTCCAAAAAAGAAGTGGGGAAAAAAGAAACCCCAAATTCATCCTTAATTCTTGCCCCTTCCTTCTCCTTCTCACCATATCCAAATCACTTTTTAAGTCTAAGTCAATTCTACCTCTACAACATCTCTCATATCCCTATAATGGCAGGAAGAATATCTACCAGAGTGATATCCTTACCATATGAATCAATCTGTCTTAAAAGATATCAAAATCATCCTTGAGATTTAATTAGTTCAGGGGCTAAAGGTTTTGATTATTGATATCACTTCCTGTTAATGAGTAAAATAGCAAGAAGGATCTGCAACTTGGCTCTGTTGCTTGGCTGGAGGACTACCAAGGAAGGATCACTGAGGAAGGAAAGCTGTTCTCAGTGGCATCTTCACTTTATATCCTTATTGAATGTTTTCCCTGCTACAGCTAAGCAAATTATCTGTTACCTGTTTATTGACCTATTAGAGTCTTATTTTGTTTTAAGGTGAGATCTAAACAACCAAAGGACTGGCCTGAATAATTTTCTATAATCATTTTCTATACTCACAAATTTATAACCTTCATCACTTCACGAGTGGAACATTTCAATTAGTCAGTCTTGATGAGTGTGAGGAATTACCTCAGAGTTGCTTTAATTTGCATTTTTCTGCCAAAGCCTTCTAATTGGCATCCAACCCTTCCCTCTATAATCAATCCTCCACATGTCTGGTCATATCACTTCTGAAGAACCTCAAGAACCACTGCTCAAGAAGTTTCAATGGCTCCTATTATATCTAAGAGAAAATGAAAATCTTTTTTTCTTTGGTCATTTAAAGCCTTGCAAAATCTTACTCCTGACTATACTCTTCCATACTGGTTTCACACCACTCTGGCAAACTCAATGTCTCCCATTCAGTATGTCTCATCTCCCACCTTTGTTCCTCTACACAAACTATTCCCCAAGATTGAAATTATAACCTTTAGCATTAGCACTTCTACCATTAGAATTCCTAGATCTCTTCAAAACACAATGCAGGTATGAAATCCTATAAAAGGTCTTTCTGGATTCCCCCAATTGTTAGAACTCCTTCTCCCTGGAAATTTCTTTGTCTTTATGTACATTTTGTATTTCCTTATCTCTGTAATTTTTGTTTCTCCCTACTCCCAATAGAATGTAAGCTCCTAGTGAGTAGTGACTGCTTAATTTTTGACTTTGTAGCCTCAGCTTCTACCACAGGATCTTTAGCACAGAATAGGGGCTAAATAAATGCTTATTGCATTAAATGAAATTTAATTGAGAAAAGCACATGAGTCAATAGTTCCTGATGGTCTCTCAATTACCTTCTTTCACTATTACTACAATCCATGATTTTTGCAATTATTTACTAACTTCTCTTTCACATATGTTGAAAATCAACCTCCCTCAAAATTGTCACCTCCAGAATAGACTTCTTTTGTGTATATTTGTATTTATTCCTACTGTTTTGTCATTTTTATTTCTTCATACAATACATCGTGTCCAAAGCAAATGTGGTAGCTCCATCTCCCCGTTGAGGTTAAGAAAAGTGTGTCCTAGAAATTTGCCAGTGGGAGAATTAGCTACTCTTTCTGTCTGGCCCCCATTGAATCTAGTATAGATTTGTCTCAGACAACTGAGACAATAATTAGAGACTCAGAAAGAACCTCTCCCTTTCATTGTTGTTCAGTCATATCTAATTCTTTATGGCCGCATGGAATGTAGAATGCCAGACCTTTTATCCTCCACTCTCAAAATCTGTCCAAGTTCATGTTTGTTGTTTCCATAACACTACCAACCCATTTCATCCTCTGTCATCCCCTTTTCCTTTTGCCTTCAATCTTTCCCAATATCAGGGTCTTTTCCAGTGAGTCCTATCTTCTCATTACATGGCCAAAATATTCAAACTTCAGCTTCAGTATTTGACCTTCCAGTGAATAGCCTGAATTAATTTTAAGTATTGACTGATACGATCTCCTTGCTGTCCAAAGGACCCTCAAAAGTCTTCTTAGCACAATTTGAAAGCACTGATTCTGTGAGGTTCAACTTTTCTTATAGTCCAACTCTCACAGGCATACATTGCTACCAGAAAAACCATAGCTTTGACTATACCAACCTTTGCCAGAAAGATGATGTCTCTGCTTTTTAGTATGCTGTCCAGGTTTGCCACAGTTTTCCTTCCAAGGAGCAAGCCTCTTTTAAATTCATGGTTATAATCACCATCTTCAGTAATCTTTGAGCCCAAAACTATAAAATCTGACATAGCTTCCATTTCTTCTCCCTTTATTTTCCAAGAAGTAATGGGAGCAGTCGCCAAGATCTTAGTTTGTTTTGTTTTGTTTTGTTTTAATGTTAAGTTTCAAGCCAGCTTTTATACTCTCCTCTTTTACTCTCAAGAGGATTCTTTTTCTTCTATTTGGGTGGGGGGGAGGGGGAGAAATTGGTTAAGTAGGGTTAAGTGACTTGCCCAGGGTTACACAGCTACTAAGTGTCAGAGGCCAGATTGAAACTCAGGCCCTCCTGCCGCCAAGGCTGGTGTTCTACTCACCACACTACCACCTAGCTGCTCCCATCAAAAGGTTTCTTAATTTAATTAATTTGCTTTCTTCCATCATCTGAAATTGTTGATATTTTTCCAGCTTTTGACTCATCCAGTATGGCACTTCACATGATGTACTATGCATATAAGTTAAATAAATAAGGTGACAATATACGGCCTTGTTGTACTCCTCTTCCAATCTTAAACCAATCAGCTGTTCCAGCTTTGGTTCAAACTGCTGCTTCTTGGCCCACATACAGGTTCCTGAGGAGACAAGTAAGATGATATGGTACTCCCATCTCTTTGAGGAGTTGCTACAGTTTGCTGTGATCCACCCAGTCAAAAGCTCAACTAAGCAGAAGTCATTTTTTAACTCCCTTGCTTTCTCCATAACCCAATGAATGTTGGCAATTTGGTCCCTAGTTCTTCTGCCTCTTCACAAACCAGTCTGCTCTTCTGGTAGTTGTCATTTCACATATTGCTGAAGCCTAGCTTGCAGAATGTTAAGCATAACCTTGCTGGCATGTAAAATGAACACAGCTGTTCAGTAATTTGAATGTTCCTTGGCATTGCCTTTCTTTAGGACTGGAACATAAATTGATTTTTTTCAAACCCATGGCCATTCTTGAGTTTTCCATATTTGCTGGCATATTGAGTGCAATACTTTAACAGCATTATAAGCTCACCTGGAATTCCATTACCTCTACTAGTCTTACTGTTAGCAAACCTTTCTTTACCAAGCTTTCTTCCCACCAGAATATGAATGTTTAGCCCATTCAGTATCTAGGTCTAGATTTACTTGGGCTTCTTTGCTTTGGGGGAGCTAAATAATAGACTTTCAACAGGAATCTCTCTAGTTTGTTTTGACCCCTAAACCAAGAAAAACTCAACCAATTTGTGAAAGGATCTCCCCCTACATTCCAGGGTAATCATAGTCCAGCTTAATTACTTTTAGTCTCCTCTAGGAAACACACTAACACAGAGACAGACAGACAGACAGACAGCCAGACACACACACACACACACACACACACACACACACACACACACACACTCCAGATGAAAAATGTCTTAAAGGAACTGGTTTCTTTAAAAATGCCTATCAGACACATACTCCAAAGAGGTCTTTGATAAGAAATCCCCATGTAAACTAAAAAAACTCATAATAGTACTTGTTGTAGTAGCAAAGAACTGTGAACAATGAGGATGGTCACTGAGGAATGGCTATTCAATTTCTCTTCAGGAAAAAGAATCCTGGAGGGCTGAGGTAATCGGTTCAGGAAACCTACAGTTTTCAATGGTGAGACAAATCAGGATTGCTATAATTCATCAACATTCTAAAAGAGACAGTCTAGAGGCTGTCATGAAACTTTGGCCACTGCTATCGTTTGTTCTTCATTCTCAAAGAGGACTATGATGTCAGGGAGGTAATGCCATGGCATGCAAGTGAACTAGATTTAAGAGACGTGTTGAGGTTTGGGGTTTAGGGGTGCTCGAGACCTGAAAATATCAACAAGCCGGGTCCTGCCAAATGAATTCGACTCAAGTCTTCTCTCAGCCAAAGGAAAGCAAAGTTTTTTAAAGATTTGCCTTAATGGGTAGACTCTTAAGGAGCCTAAATATCTGTGACGCTTGCCCAATACAAGCGAGCTAGAATAATCTGATACAGAGTGAGTCTTTGCTAGATTACTCTCAGCCCCTTCATGGAGGTAAGATGGATCTTATATACAGAAAGATTGTGGGAGGATTCAGGGGTGGGGAGGAGTTTGGGGAGGGTCTTGAGGAGCAGTTTAAGGAGGATCTTTGATGGAACTGAGGTCAGACTCCAATAATGGGATTAGAGGTGGGAAGTAGCTGAAGGCTACCTGGATGACAGACAATGGAGCTGCTAGCCTAGGTTAAGAGTAACCGAGATTTGGGCCTAGGATAATGAAAGGTTTATGGCCTCAGGCAAATGCCTCCAAAAATTCTAAGACTCAGTCAGAGTTCCAGGGGTTTCCCAGAGCCTGGAGGGTTATGCAAAGTCATTAGTCTCACTTTCTCCTCCAGAGACATCTGAGTCCAGTGGCTAGATACAGATCAGGACAACTGGGGATGGTCCTGGATACAGTGTGAGACCTTGGCCTTTTTAAGCTAAGGTCTTTTAACAGGCAAAGGCCTCATTCAGTGATTAAGGCTAAGTAAGAAAAGAGGCAGAGAATGGCCTCTTTACCTAGTCAAAAAGAAGGAAAAAAAAGTAAATCTGGGTGGGGTTTCAAAAACCCTCAGGGTTTCTGGTCAAAACAAACAACTGTTATTTACATTCACTCCAAGACTGTGAGGAGAGGCATTTTACTGCTCAACTAGCCAGTTTTTCTTTCTATTCACAGGTTGTTGTCTGTCCTTCATCCTCAAAGGGGACCAATATGTCAGGGAGGTGATGCCAAGACAGGCAAATGAATTGGATTTAAGTGAGGGAGGGCTGTGCAAAGTCACCAGCCTCACTTTCTCCTCCAGAGCCATCCGGGTACAGTTGCCAGATATAGATCAGCACAAGTGGAGATGGCACTTGGTCACTGCTGAGACCTCTTCCAACCCCTGGCACTCTCCCCCCCTCCTTCCGTCCAATTGTTTGCATATCCTCTGTAAACAATTGCATACACAACGCAACTCTACCCCCAAATCTTTCTGCCTGTTGCCTGGGAGTGATGAAGGAGAAAGCTTTGGGAAGATTGTCAAGAAGGATAATATAGTTTCCCTATAGGTTTTTGTTTGGTTTGGTTTGGTTTATTTACTTTAGTTTACAACATTCAGTTCCACAGTCCCTTGAATTTCAGATTTTCTTCCCCTTCCTTCCCCCCCCCCCCATCATGGCAGCACGCACTCGGATACAGGATCTACTGTTTCCCTATAGTTTCACTATTTTACTGTGTTGTTGTAAACCATATTATCACTAAAAAGTTAACTGTTTGAATGTGTGAATTAGGTTGGACAACAAATAGCAGGTTTCCTAAAGGCAAACGGAGACAGAGACAGATTTTAATAATTCTCATATTTCAGAGTGATATTTCATTTCTTTTCCCCACAGTCAAAATTTGAATTGGTTCAATACAGGCAGCTCAAGCTGTGTGAATTTAGTCTGGCAGTTAGTAGGCTGAGATCCCATGAGGATGGGGGCTTTTAGGGAAGTCAGCACATGTCCACAGGATATCCTCTGGTACTTTCCTATTTTGAGAATAGTGCCATGGGGTAGCTGAATTATATATTACTTTCTACCTGACTAAGATTAAAGAAAGCAGAGAAACAAGCCTGGTGTAGTCAGCTTTTACTACAGCAGCACCTGCCAAATATAAACCTAGCCCCTATCACTTGTCACATATGTTTAAATGCTTGTTATGATGTTTTCATTGGGTTACTTTCAGGGAAATTCCCCTCCACAATTTCTTGCTATTTTCCAAGACAATACTGTTCACAATCAGGTGGCATCACTGAAGAAGCTATGTGGCAAATTGGACCTGGGGCAGGAAGACCAGATTTCCTATCTGGCCTCAAATATTTGCAAGCTATGTGATCTAGACAAGGGAGAAGAGAAGGAAATAATCAATTTCTACAGCAACTATTACATACCAAGACAGCTAGGTGGCGCATGGATAGAGTGCTGGGCCTAGAGTTAGGGAGACTCATCTGCCAGAGTACAAATTTGACCTCAGATAGTTACTAGCTGTGTGACCCTGGGCAAGTCACTTCACGCTATTTGTTTCAGTTTCCTCACCTGTAAAATGAGCTGGAGAAGGAAATGGCAAACCATTCTAGTGTCTTTGCCAAGAAAACTCCAAATGGAGTCACGAGGAGGAGCGGGACAACTGAACGACAATATCCGAGGCACTGTGCTAATAAGCCCTTTACGAATGTTATCTCACTTTATCTTCATAACAACCTTGGGGAGTAGGCATTGTTATTATCCCCATTTTACAGCTGAGGAAACTGAGGCAAACTGTGGTTAAGTGACTTGCCCAGAGTCACACAACTATCAAGCATCTAAAACCATACATGAAGTCCCATCTTCTTAATTCTAGACCCTGAAACACTGTGCCACCAACCTTCCCATAGACTAGTCCCTTCACGTGTCCGATTAAGTTTCCCCATCTGTAAAATGAAGGTAATAATAGCACTTACCTCCCAAGGCTGTTGTGAGGATAAAATAAAGTATCTGTAAAGTTCTTTGTAGACCTTTAAATCCTCTCTTAAAACACTGGTTATTATTATTATTACTTTCTACTGACATCCTTCATAAGGTTTTGCAAATAAATTTATATTTTGAACTAGGGTTCCTTTTGGCTACCAAACCTTTCTGCTTGGCAAATAAGATCAAGGCTTCCACCTAGAATGTATTCCCTTCTCACCTATGCCTCTCAGCAGTGAAGTCTCAGTTTCAGATTTAATATCTGGTTTCAGATATTATTTCTGAAACTTACTATTGGGGAGATGTTTGAAGTATTTCACTCTAGCCTCAATTCTCACATCTGCAAAGAATAATAACTGTAGTACTTACCTCCTGGGACTGTTTTGAAGCTCAAATGAGATTATATAGATAAAAATGCTATTTAAGTATTAACTCCTAGTTTCCATCTATCCCTCGACCAAATGCCCTTGTCTCTTCCCCACCCTTTTCCCACCTGACACCAGTGCAGCCCCAGCTCCTACCCTGATTCTCCATAGACTAGAGAGGTAGAGAAAAACACACTCATTGAGCTACGAAGTTCTGACTAATGAGTGCAAATTCATCTGCCTACTATATCTAGCTGTTCCAAAGCCAAATTTCACATGGCCATTGGCTCTAGAGTTTCTATTTTAAAACAAATTCTTTGTTATACGGGATAGCTTCCTGGGAAAGGGGAAAAGGATGTGTAGGGAAATCTAGGTAATGAAAAAACAACCAAAAAAATCAATAATTTTTTTTAAAGGGAGAGAAACCTAGAAGACCATCTATGCCAACTGCCTTCATTTTCCTGAGGTCCAGGAAAGTGAAGTGACTGTCCAAGGTTACACAGGAACCAAGAGAGACAAGATTTAAGGTTAGGTCCTTTAACTTTAAACTCATTGTTGTTTTTTTTTAATGTGCTATTTAATTTTACTGAACTATGTTTTCTCTTTTCCCGTTTTAAAAATGGCTGCTTGGGAACGATGGGGGAAGGCTACATTAGGAAATATAGGTGATGTATAAACAAAATATATCAATACAATTTTATTTGAAAAAAAAAATAAAGCATTTGAGTCTCACCTCTGATTCCTATGTGACTTTGGGCAAGTCACTTAACTTCCTTGGACTTCAGTTTCATCTCTAAAAAGAGGGGGTTGGACTAGAAGACTCAGGTCCCTCCCAGTCCTAGGTGATTCATCTAACTCCCTCTTTATTTCCTCCAAAAGCAGTGAGAAGAGCAATCAAATCAATACTACGGGGATTCTGGAAAGGGTGTGACAATCAACTGCACCATTAGCTCAGGAATGACTCACCAGATTAAAAGTCCCTTCTCTCAGCGCTTCAGCCAGATAGAAACAAACTCATTGGGGCCGCTGACTTCCTCTTTTTTTATTTGTATCCTTCATACTTTGCTGTACTGTCAGAAAATAGGCGCTTGATAGTCAATAAATATTTTTGTTGTTCAGTCCTGTGCTACTCTTCCTCGCCCTATTTGGCCCTTTTCGTGACTAAGATACTGAAGGAAACGGTTACATTTCCTTCTCCAGTGAATCCATTTTGTCATGCATTCAGAGGTTTGCCCACAATTACACAGGCTAGGACGTGTCTGAGGCTGGATTTGAACTCAGGCCTTCTGACTCCAGACCCAGTGTTTTATCCACTCTTCCTTAGTTAACAAATACTATTCCGTTCATGCAAGCATTCAAACTCAGCTGATGTGCCAACTCCCAAAAGAGGCCATTCCTATTTTACCAATAATTCTCTCCCTCTTCAATAACCCTGGAGTTGATACGTGTAAATGTACATGCTCTATCGCCACCCTGTCCCCATACCCACATTAACTGCTGTCCCAATAGTCTGGGTGAGAAAGGACGGAGAATCTTTGCTTGAAGGACGTAGCTACTCCCACATTCCCCAGAGTGCAAGTTCTATGAATACGGTTCACTTTTGTCTTTGTTCAGCTCCTAGCACACTGCCTAGTACAAGGATTCTGGATACATTTTCTTTTCCTTTGATCGACTGCCATTTCCCCAGCTCCACACGACTGGATCCCAGGACGGCAGCTCTCTCCAGAAAGAGGGAGCACAGGGATCAGCGCGAGCCAAGCACCAGCTCCCAGTCCAAGCTCCGTACTACCAGGACTCGGGACTAGCACGCATGCGGAGCCCAATTTCAGAGGGCAGGGAAGCAATGGGAGAGAGGGGGAGAGAAGTTCGGGCGTAAGAAAGCAGGAGGAAGGAGAGAGGATGGACGTATTTCCGCTCCGGCGGACAAATAATACTGGTCAAAGGGGAGGAGACAAGTACTCCTGGAACCCTGAACTGAGTGGGAAACGGGTGGGAAAAAGTAGGGAGGAAAGGGAGGTATAGCATCCTTTGAATTACACAAGCCCCACACTCTTTCTTACCCCCCCACCCCCCGCCAGCTGCCTCCTGGAGCCGCAGCCACCGCAGTAGACAAATCCGCGCGCGCAAGGTCCAGGCCGCCTGGCACGAGCCTCCCCCGCCCCGGCCCCTCCTCCCCAGCCCGCCCACGCGGTGCCGGAGTCGCGCGCCAGACCGCGCGCACGGGCGCGCACGTCCCTGCGCCTGCGCGTCACTCAGGCCTGCCAGTGCGTGGTGGGTGCCGCCGGCCCCCGGGGGGGCGGGGGGAATTAAAGGAAAAAAAAAACTGCGCGTGGAACCGATCCAGGTGAGAGGCGAGCTTGCCGATGGGGTCGTGGGATTCAGGGGGCCAGGTTCCGTGGAGCAACTGGGCCCCGAGCGTTGCGCGGCAAGGGAGTAAGGTGCTGGGGGGGGGGGGGGCGTGCGCGGCGCGTACGGGGGGGGGGGCGAGAACGGGCGCGGTAAACGTGCCCAGGGGGGCGGGGAAAGGGCGAGCATGCCCCAGACTAGGGAACCCTCTGACCCCTGGCCCTCCCCCACACACACCTCGAGGGCACACCTACTCCCCTTCTCTTGTCCTGGCCCCTAGTTCGTGGGCGGGATGCTTGGGGAAGAAAGTATGCGACTCCGCCCCTCGTGGGACTTTGCCTTCCCTCCCCTCCCCCTGGGATGGGACGGAGCAAAAACTGAGGGGTGGGGGGTGGTCTGGAGACGGAAGTGGCATGCCTGCCCTAGGGGAGGGAGAAGAGGGGAGAGGAGGGGGCCGAGGCTTGGGGAAGGGGTGAAGGACCGGCTCCCTAACTAATTCGCCCTCCACCAAACACAGGGAACTCCCCCAGCACACCCAGTACCATGGCATCTGGAGTGGAAGTCTTGCGATTCCAGCTCCCGGGGCATGAGGCTGCTACCCTTCGAAACATGAACCAGCTCCGAGCAGAAGAGCGCTTCTGCGATGTCACTATCGTGGCCGATAGCCTCAAGTTCCGGGGCCACAAGGTAATCCTGGCAGCCTGCTCCCCATTTCTTCGTGACCAGTTTCTCCTCAATCCCAGTTCAGAGCTACAGGTCTCGCTAATGCACAGTGCCAGAATCGTGGCAGACCTCCTCCTCTCCTGCTATACTGGTGCTCTGGAGTTTGCTGTCCGTGATATTGTCAACTACCTGACTGCTGCCTCCTATCTCCAAATGGAACATGTGGTAGAAAAATGTAGAAATGCCCTGAGCCAATTCATTGAACCCAAGATTGGCCTAAAAGAGGATGGAGTTAGTGGAGGGATTGGATTGACTGGGCTCAGCTCCACCAAATCACTCCTGCCACCTGCTCGAACCCCAAAGCCAGCTCCCAAACCCCCACCACCACCTCCTCCACCTCCTCTTCTTCGACCAGTGAAGCTAGAATTTCCCCTAGATGAGGACCTTGAGCTAAAGGCAGAAGAAGAAGAAGAGGATGAAGAAGAGGATGTATCAGATATCTGCATTGTCAAGGTGGAATCAGCATTGGAAGTGGCACAGAGGCTTAAGCCTCCTGGAGGCATTGGGGGGAGCCTTGGTCTTGGGGGGAGCCTTGGTCTTGGGGGGAATCTTAGCCTTGGAGGGGGTCTTGGCCTTGGGGGAAGTAGTGGACTTCTCATCAATGAAGTTGGAGAAACTATTGATGCCCCTGATGATAGCACAGCACCCCAGGGGGTGGTGAAAGCCTGCTATAGCCTTACAGAAGACACAGAAGGGGAGGGTCTGTTGCTGTTTCCTGGAGGTCAAGTAGGGGAGGGCATTACTCTTGGGCTGGGAGATGAAGCCCTGGCAGCAGCTACTATGTCCCGGAGCAGTGGAGTTAGTGGGAGTTATGGGGGGATCAGGAGTCCTATACCAGGGGGCTCCCCAGTGGGAAACCCATTGAAGAACATAAAGTGTACGAAGTGCCCAGAAGTGTTTCAGGGTGTGGAAAAACTTGTGTTCCACATGAGAGCCCAGCACTTCATCTTTATGTGCCCTCGATGTGGGAAGCAGTTCAACCATAGCAGCAACCTCAACCGTCACATGAACGTCCACCGAGGTGTCAAGTCACACTCCTGTGGTATTTGTGGCAAATGCTTCACACAGAAGTCTACCCTACACGACCACCTCAACCTTCACTCTGGGGCTCGACCCTACCGTTGTTCTTACTGTGATGTGCGATTTGCCCATAAACCTGCCATTCGACGCCACCTCAAGGAGCAGCATGGCAAGACTACAGCAGAGAATGTCCTTGATGCCAGTGTGTCAGAGCTCAATGCCCTCCTCCACTAGCTGGAAGAGGGATAACTGGGGGAGGGTATGAGGTGAGGTGAGGAGATTGCTGGTAGAAGGGGGTGATGAAGGATCCTCTCTCCCCAAGGGAGGAAGTTTGAAGGGGAAAAGGGCTTTTCCGTTTCCAGGAGAGTTAACATACATCCTGGAGTTAAAGGCAGAGGTATTACAAAAGAACAGCTGCTCAGGTCTTCCTCAGGGAATAAGAAGGGGCTAGACCTTGCTGAAAAGATTAAGAAACCTTTCCTTGGGATAAGGAAAGAAAGGATTCCTGTATTCTAGGATAAAAGGGCCCAGGAAGAGGGAAGGCTCTTTTCTAGAATAGGTAGATTGTTGGGGTGAGGATGGTGTGCAGGGTGTAAGTAGTAAAAAGGGGACTATAGGAGGTTTTATCATAGGGTAAGAAAGCTATAGAGAAGACAACTCAGTTGGGGTAGGGTGGGTGGGAATTGGGAGGGAATCTTACCAAAGCTATACCTGTCCTTGTGTGGGAATAGAATGGGGAAAACCTCTTAAATTCTTAGGAGAGCAACTATTAGGAGGAAAAGGTTATCAAGTCCCAAGAGAAAGGGATGTCTTTTGTGCATGCTAGGGAGGAGGGGAGGGAGACTGGGACAGGCTTTTGTCTCAGGAGACAAAAAGTGACAAATGGTGACAAAAAATGAAAAAAAGGGAGAAAAATGGAAGTAGACTAGAAAACAAATAGAAGCAAAAGAAAGAGTAAAGTCAGAAGTAGTAAGAGTTGGGAAGGGGATGTGGGGAAAAGAGAAAAATACCTAGAAAAGGGCTTTTGAGGAGGGGAGGGAAGCAATGGGAGGGAAAGGGTGTGGTAGAGACACAATGGTATTTTTTAAGGAAACATTTTTCAGGAGTTTTCTGGAATCTGAGGTCTCAGTTTCTGCTTTTATTTTCCACAAAATAAAAAAGGGGGTTTTTTTCTTTATATTTTGTCTGTGAGTCTTGAGTCTTACCTTTTCTTCCCTAGTTTTCCAGTCTGGGCATCCTGGTACCTTCAGCCAACACTTCCTTCCTAAGAGTACCCCGGCCCTCCATTTTCTGCTTCCCTGAGTTTTCTGTGTCTGTCCAGACCTCCCCTGGTCTCCTCACCATGAGGGCAAAGACCATTTAACTACTGTTTCAGTAGTACTTTGCAAAATTCTAAGTACTCTTCATACGTGGTGAAGTCAGACCATTGTGTTTCAGTTCCAGCTGTTGTTATCATCTAGCTATAAGAAGCCATATCTAAGACCATTGCTTCTACAAAGTGAGGGAATTAGACTAGATCAGGAGTTCTCAAATTGGGATGATAGTCTTGAATGGGGTAAAAATACGTTAGGTTTTTTTCCCATCAAGCTCGAACAAACAGCATTGCTTTCAATTATGAATTTTAAAAATTATTCTAAGAAGGGATCCACGAACCTCACCAGATTGCTATGACGCCCCCAAAATGGTTAAGAACCCCCGGACTAGATGGTTCCTGGGGCCCTCTCCGATACTACTTTGTGGATTGGAGGAAAACTTTTAAGAGGCCGCTCTCAGCCGGTACAAACTACAGTTCCCAGGAGGCCTCGGAGGCGGCCCTGGGTGCCCAGTCCCAACCCATAGGACTCGGGGCTGTCGAGTCGTCCGGGTTCGAGGGCTGTAGTACAGGCTGCTTGAGGCGGGGCGTCCGTCAGTGCTGGGAAAGCGGCGTCAGTACTTCTGGTCGTGCTATCAATAGCGAAATTGTGATTGTATTAAATTCTCGGAGGGGCCCGCGGCCGGCGGGGCGGGGTTGGAGTGGTCTTTAATTAAGTCCTAGTTACAATAAGAGCCGGGAGTAAAAGCCCTAGGTAAAGGGGAGGAGCGACTCGGAGTACCCCCATCCCCATCTCCAGGGGCAAAGGCTTCTCTCCTGCTCCAGCCAAGACCCAGGCCAGAGGAAGAGGCACGGTCCTGCCCCCCTTTCCGGGACGCCCGAACCGGAGGAACCGCAGCTCCGGGATTATTGGGCAATAGACTTGCACCACAGCGGCGGTCCCCGCCCCCAGTCCCGGCACTCCGGCAGAGCGCCCGCGCTCGCCCTCCCATGGTGAAAGCTGGGGCGGCCAGATCGAAGTGGCCTCCGAGGCGCCCCCGCCAGCCCCATCCAGGGTATCCTCTGCAGCCCTCCGGGATCCTATCCCGGGAAAATGGCAATGGAATAGGCCACGGCTCCTTTAAGGGTTCTCTTTCTCCTCCCTCCTTCCACAACTCCCCCATCCGCCCCCGGCCCACGTGACCCGGGCGGCCGCGCGCCTCCTGGGCCCCCCGCGCGAGCGGCTATGGCGGCGGCGGCGGGAGCTGCAGCGGCGGCGGCCGCCGAGGTGCGGAAGGGGAGGGGGGGGAGGCGGGTGCATGCCCGCCCGCGCGCGCGCCCGGGGGAAGCGCGCACTCGTGCAATGCTCCGGGGGTGCAACGGGGCCGGGGGGCCCGAGCCGGGCTTGCAACAAGCCGGGGGGCCAGCGCCGGGGGCCGAGGAGGGGACCAGGGGATGGGAGGCGGGGGAAGCGGGCACGGAGGTGCGCGTGCAGCCGCTGGCCACCCCCGGATGGGCGGATGGAGCTGGGGTCCCAGGGGCACGCGCACGGGGTGCGCGGGGCAGGCCGCCAAGCTGGGGGGGAGTGGGTGCCGGAGGGGGTGTCGCGCGGGGCCCCCGTGGCTCCGGGGACAAAGGGGGAGCGTCTCGTGCACCCGGGAGGAGGGGGCGGGGCCGGGGCGCGTTGGCCACGCCCCCTCCCCTCCTTTCTGCTCCCGGGATGCGGGGGCTACCGAGGGGGAGGGGGTCCTTTCGGGCCCGGGGGAGAGGGCGAGGGCCACTTCCTGGGAGCCGAGGCCGAGGGCGAGGGGCAACCCATCGGGGCCGGGGGAGGGGGCGAAGCCTGCTCTCTTCCGCCCGAACCCAGGCCTCCTGGGTTCCTCTGCCCCCAGCTGGGTTGACCAGTCCCCCTACCCCTTGTCTCCCCTCGCAGGGGGAGGCCCCTGGTGAGATGGGGGGGGCGCTGCTGCTGGAGAAAGAACCTCGGGGAACTGCAGAGAGAGGTAAGCATATGGTGTATACAGGATGTCTGACCCTCAGCCCCCTTTTTTTCCTTGTTGAGAAAACAGTCTGGTTCTCAGTACCTCATTCTTTTTCCTATCTGAAAGTGACCCTTTACTATAACCTGGCAGGATGGTAAGCTACTTTTCTCTTTAGATCCCTTTTTTCTTTCCTTCCCGGAAGGAATACTGTTTCCCAGCTGTGTGTCTGTGTTTGTGTGTCTCTGTGTCTCATAGGAATCTTGTTAGTTGTGATACCTCTCCTCACTCCCCAACCTTTCTCTTATCTTCTCAGGTCTTAGCTCCTCAGGAGATAAGTCTCCTGGAGAGGAGACCACACCCCAGGACCATCCAGAGTCTGTGGAACCCACTGGCCCCTCATCTCCTGCCTCAGTCACAGTGACTGTAGGGGATGAGGGTGCTGACACCCCAGTGGGGTCCGCACCCCTCATTGGTGATGAGCCAGAGAGTCCAGAGGGAGATGAGGGCATCCACAGTGGTAGGATGTTGTTAGGTAAGGAGGTTGGGAGGGCTTGAGACTGGGGAATTCAAGGAGCAGGGAGAACTGGGCTCTCAGGTCATACCATTTTCCCTCCTCTTTCTCCCAACCATTTTGTCCAGGCCATGCCACTAAGTCCTTTCCCTCGTCCCCCAGCAAAGGGGGCAGCGCCTGCCCAAGCCGGGCGAAGATTACCATGACAGGGGCCGGGAAATCACCTCCCTCAGTCCAGAGTTTAGCCATGCGGCTGTTGAGCATGCCTGGGGCACAAGGGGCTGGAGCTGGGCCTGAGCCTGCCCCTACCCCCACCCCTACCCCCACCCCCACCAGCCCTGAAGGGAAGCCCAAGGTCCACCGAGCTCGAAAAACCATGTCCAAACCAGGGAATGGACAGGTAAAGGGCACATGCAGGGAAGGGAAGAAGTATATCTTGCAATAAGGAGAGGGAGCTGTGGGGAAGAGGAGAGTCTTATCTTCCTTTCTATGTATTCTTCAGCCTCCAGTCCCTGAGAAACGCCCCCCTGAAGTTCAGCATTTTCGAATGAGTGATGATCTTCACTCAGTGGGGGATATGGGAACAGGTACATCCTTCAACCATAGATTCTAGCTTCTTTCTCATCCACACCACTGGGACAACAGTTAACTTTGGTTTGGGGCATCAAAAATCTTCCTGAGGTTTGAGGAGAAAAACCTTACTTGATCTCTCTACTTGTAGACATTGCCAAAAGGAGGAAGCTGGACTTGGGAAGTGGAGGCCCCCACAAGAGAGGACCCCATGGCTTGGTAAGGTTACGTCAGGGACAGGACTAAGGGGCAGTAAGGGAACTAAGAACAGAATGATAGTGTCTTTGAGAGGAAAACAAGTACTAAAAAGGAGTGGAAAGAAAAGGAGAGAAGTGTGGAAATAAAATATTTTAGTTCCTTAGAGAAGAAATTTGCTGACAGGACACCTCAGCTGGAGTAAGTCTGGGGAGGGGAGAGGTGCTGACTCTTGGGTGGGACAGGTCTCTAATATTCAACACACTTGGGTGCCTTTTAAGGGACACTGGGTGGCATAAAGAAGAAAGATAGTTTCTGCTGTTGAGAAACTTACAGCTTAGGAGATCTAACTACATCTATCAATCAGTCAACATTTATTAAGCTCTTGTTATATGTCAGGCCCTGTGCTAAATCCTGGGGATACAAAAAGAGGCAAAAGATAGTCCTTGCCCTCAAGGAGCTCTCAATCTAACATGGGAGACAACATGCATACAAACATATACAAAACAAGCTATATACAGGATAAATAGGAAATAATTAACTGGGGGAGAGCACTGGAATTAAGAGGGTTGGTTAAGGCTTCCTATAAAAGATGGAATTTTAGTTGGGATTAAAGGAAATTAGGGAGAGGGACGAAAAGCATTCTTGGCTTGAGGACAGCCAGAGAAAATTTCTAGAGCCCAAAGATGGAGTGTCTTGTTTATAGAAGAGCCAGGAGGCCAGTGTCAGAGCTGGATGTAAGAACACCTTAGGTTGTGAAGGGCTGTGAATGCCAAACATCATTTTGCGTTTGAACCTGGAGGCAGTAGGAAGCTACTGGAGTTTATTGAGCAGGGGGGATGATATGATCAGACCTGCACTTTAGGAAAATCCACGTCATTGGATAAATAGAGGATGGATTGGATGGGGGAAGAGGCCTGAGATAGGCAGACCCACCAGCAGGCTGTTGTAATTGTCTGAACATGAGATAATGAGGTCCATTGTCATAGTGACAGTGTCAGAGAAGGGGGCATATACAGGAGTTATTGTGAAGGTGAAGTTGACAGACTTGGTAACAGATGGGATGTGGCAGGGTGAGAGAGTGAGCCCGCCAGGATGATACCTAGGTTGTGAGCCTGAGGGAGTGGGAGGCTGGTGTTGCCTTCTACAGAAATAGGAAAGGGAAGGAGAGAGGAGATGTGTTTTGGGGAGAAATGTAATGAGTTCTGTTTTGGACAAAACTGATTTTAAGCTGTCTATTTGACATCCATTTCAAAATGTCTGAAAGACATTTGGAGATGTGAGATTAGAGGTCAGCGGGGAGATGGGGGCAAGATCGGTAGATGTGAGGATGACGTCATCTTAGGGATAGTAATTAAATCTGTGGGAGCAGATCACCAGGTCATGTAGTACACAGAAAGAAGAGGGCCTGGGGCAGAACCTTAAGGGACACCCGCGAGTATGATATGAAAGTAGGTCCAGATAGGTAGGATGAAAAATAGGAAAATTTAGAAGAGAGTCTTAACGAGGAGAGAGTGATCAACTTTGTCAAAGTCTGTAGGAATGTCAAGGAGAACGAAGACAGAAAAGACCATCGAGTTCAGCAGCTGAGAGATCATTAGTAATTCCAGTTTCTGTGGAATGACGAGGTCAGAAGCTGGATTTTGAGGGATTAAGAAGACAGTGAGAGAAGAGAAAGAGAAAGAACCTATTATAGATGACCTTTTCAAGGAATTTAACCACAAAGGGCAGAAGATATACAGGCTTATAGGAAGGGGGATAGAAAGTTCAAATGGGGTTTTTTTCAGGATAGGGGAGACATGAGCATGTTTGTTGTTAGTAGGGAAGGAGTCAGTAGTTAGTGAGAGATTGAAGTGAAAGTGGGAATGATGGGGGGGGCAGTCTGTTATCAGACGGGATGGGATGGGATCACTTGAATAAGGAAGGAGTTAAAGGGTTACTTCATGCAATGAGATGGGTGAAGGAGAGAGTGGCAGAAGGAGTCTGAATGATGTCACTCCCCTACTCAGTAAACTCCTGGGGCTACCTGTTGCCTCTAGGATAAAATACGTTCTTTTTAGTTTTTAAAGTTCTTCATAACTTGGCCCTAACCCGCCTTCAGTAATGTGTAATGAGGTTCCCTTTCCATACTTTTACGATACAGCCAAACTGACCTTTTCTCTTTCTCTCACACTTGACCCTCCATCTCCAATCTCCTCACTTCACCTTGTTCAGTTTTCTCCACTCCAATTTATAGAACTTTAAGATACAGCTTGAACATCACCTTCACCTTTTCTGATTCCCCCAGATACTAGTGCCCTCCCCCTCAGATTGCCTTGTAGAGTGTGTGTGCGCGCACGCGTATGTGCACATACACACATCTCCAAGTAGAACATAAATCTTTTTGTTTGTTTTTATATTCTTTAGAGTCACAATTCATCATTCTTTGTATTCTCAGCACCTAGCACAGCGCCTGGAATTTAGTAAACACTAAATGTTGGTTGGTTGGTTGATCCATACACACACACACACACACACACAGAAAGGAGTTGATAAAGGCAGAGATGTCTTGACAAAGTATCATTCTAGGAACATGGAAGGAGGGAGAGAACACTTTTAGCTGGTGGGATCAGGAAATCTTCATGGAAGGGGAACTCTTTATTTCCCAGTTGGACGAGCTGGGGCCTGCTGGGGGGTCTGAGGACATGGCCCTGGAGAAGGAAAACCAGGAGGCCATGGAGGACTGGGATACAGATGTAGGAGAAGGCTTCAGTTTGTACTATGACTCATATTCTGTGGATGAGCGCATTGACTCAGATAGTAAGGTAAGGAGCAGCTGGGTTTGGGGTGAGGTGACCTCCCTCCCACCAGCGTCTGACCAACTTCTATGATGCCTCTCTAGCCTTAGAGCCTTTAGAGAATCTGTGTATTGTGCCTAATCTTTTCTCTGTGACTCTGTCTCTTTTGTTCTTCCAATCATCATTTCGTACTCATCTACCAGTAATGCTTACCCGATTTACCACACAAAACTACATGTACACAAGTACAGTAAACCTGTAAATGCAGGTTTGCATACATTTCCCTGAGACCTGATGTCATAGCTCTCCTGTCTCTGTCTTGAATTGTCCAGTTAAGAGCTCCCCAAGGGAGGGGACCACCTCTCCATCAGACTCCCCACCAGATCACCCAGAGGACAAGACCTTTGATCTGAGGGTCACCCTCCCACAGCCCCATCCTCTTCCTTCTCCCTTTCTAGTCTGAGGCAGAGGTTTTGGCCGAGCAGTTGAGTGAAGAGGAGGAGGAGGAAGAGGAGGAAGAAGAAGAAGAAGAGGAGGAGGAGGAAGAAGAAGAGGAGGAGGAAGAGGAGGAAGAAGAAGAAGAAGAAGATGAGTCTGGCAATCAATCTGATAGGGTAAGGATCTGATATCTGGGTCTATAAAGGAAGTTTAGGCTTCGGAACAGAGAAGATAAACCTGTATACCTAGGTTCCTATTCTTCCCCCTCACCCTCATCAGAGTGGTTCTAGTGGTCGACGAAAAGCCAAGAAGAAATGGCGAAAGGACAGTCCTTGGGTGAAGCCTACCAGAAAACGTCGAAAGCGGGAAACACCACGTGCCAAGGAGCAGCGGGGTAATAATGCAGATTAAGTTCCTGTCTGCCTAGGGCAACAAATCCTTGTTTTCCTCACATGCACATAGCCTCAGTTTGCTCCAGCTTTTCATGTCTCGCTCTCTCTCTGTATTAGGGGTGAATGGTGTTGGTCCCTCTGGCCCCAGTGAGTATATAGAGGTGCCTCTGGGATCTCTAGAGCTACCCAGCGAGGGAAACCTTTCTCCCAACCATGCTGGTAATTGGGAAAAGGGGGAAGCTGCTTCAGGGAGCCTTGGGTGGGATGAGCTGAGGATAAGACTAATAACTCACCTGTGGAAGAAAACTAGCAATCCCAGCATAACCAATGATAGCAGAAGAAGGGGGTTCTTGTTATTGGAAAGATGGGGTTAGGAGCAATTTCGATCTGTTGGGTAGATTAGTTTCCTTGGGCAGAGAAAGGGAAGGATGCAGTCTCTGGTCCTAACTGGATGAGAAAACCAGCCAACAAAATGAAGAGACTTGGCGGGTAGAAGTAGTGTCTGGGTCTTGCTGTGACTTTTCTCTGTGTCCCCTTGCCCCAAGGGGTGTCAAATGACACATCATCCCTGGAGACAGAGCGGGGGTTTGAGGAGTTACCGCTGTGTAGCTGCCGCATGGAGGCTCCAAAGATTGACCGGATCAGTGAGAGGGCTGGTCACAAATGCATGGCCACAGAGAGTGTGGATGGAGAGGTGGGTCTGGACTTACAAAGAGTACAGGAGAATAGGGTGGGTGGAATGACATCAGATATCTAGTGTGAGTTGGACCCTTGAAGGCCCTTCTAACTGAGGTCTGGTGGATCTCCAGTGGATGGAAGGGTAGGGAGTGTGGGTGGGATAGGGGAAAAATTGGGGAAGAATAATAAGGAGATAATGGGATCCTCAGCTTATTTTTCTAGCTTCTCTGCCTCACTGTTCCTTGTTTTCCTTCTTTCCCTGTGGCTCCTCTGCTAACACCCCATTCTCCAGCTGTCGGGCTGCAGTGCAGGAATCCAAAAGCGGGAAACAATGAGGCCTTCGAGCAGAGTAGCTCTGATGGTTCTCTGTGAGACACATCGAGCCCGGATGGTCAAGCATCACTGCTGCCCAGGCTGTGGCTATTTTTGCACAGCGGTGAGGAGGGATATTGGTAGGGCCATGCAAATCTCCAGGACAGGGTAGGGGAGGGAGGTTGCTGGGCAAACAACCAGACCTCCGTGGGGAGGGAGGAGTTGGAGGGAACCATGAAGCTGGGTCATTTATTCGGGTCCTAATACCGTTGCCCCCAATCCCCCCCCCAACAAGGGCACATTCTTGGAGTGTCACCCTGATTTCCGAGTGGCCCATCGCTTCCACAAAGCCTGCGTGTCCCAGCTGAATGGGATGGTTTTCTGCCCCCACTGTGGGGAGGATGCTTCTGAGGCCCAGGAGGTGACAATTGCCCGGAGTGATGGGGTGGCCCCACCTCCTGGCACTGCTGCTCCTGTCCCCCCACCCCCTGCCCAAGATGCCCCTGGACGGGCCGACACTTCCCAGCCCAGGTACCCCTCCCCCCAAGAAAAAAAGAGCCCTCTCCCTTTGTAGGCTCTTCTTCACCTATTATCTTTCCATTTCTACTTATGTCTTATATCCTTACCTCTTTATCTCACATTTTCTTACTTTTCTCTCCTCATTCTCTCCCCTTGTCCTCTTGTATCTTCCTTTACTTTTCTGTGCTTCCCTTTCCCTCCCCTCTCTCACCCTTCTTCTGTCTTTTCTGCTGTTCCCCTTCTTCCCCTCTCCTTGTCCCTTTTCTTCCTTCCTTCCCTCCTTGCCTTTTTCTTTCTTCCTTTCTTTCCATATTTCCTTCCTCCTTTCCTTTCTTCCTTCTCATTCTTTCCCTGGGATGTGAGAGTCTTTTCCCTTTCCCTAGTCTTTTCTCTCCCCAGGACACAAGAGCCCCTCTCCCCACACCTCTTCTGTTTCCCCAGTGCCAGGATGCGGGGTCATGGAGAACCAAGGCGTCCCCTCTGCGACCCGCTGGCTGACACCATTGACAGCTCAGGCCCTTCCCTGGCATTGCCCAATGGCAGTATCCTCTCAGCTGTAGGTCTAGGGGCTGGCCCAGGTCGAGAAGCCCTGGAAAAGGCACTAGTCATCCAGGAGTCTGAACGGTGAGAGAAACTAAAGGCTAGAGGATGCACAGGTAGCTGGGTCTCTGAACGGAGGGGAAGCTTTTTTTAGTAGACTCATACTTAACGAGGGGTAAAGGCATGGTGTTTGAAGGGAGAGGCATTTGATGAGGGACTCAGGGCATTAAGCCCTTAAGTCTCCCTATTCCATCCCCTTCCTCCCTCCCTCTCCCCCTGGCAGAAGGAAGAAGCTCCGTTTCCATCCTCGTCAGTTGTACCTCTCCGTGAAGCAGGGGGAGCTCCAGAAGGTCGTCTTGATGCTCTGTGAGTGTCAATTCTAGCCCACGGTTCTTTCTGTGTCCATCTGTCCCTCTCCCACAGCTTATTCTTCAGTCTCTGTCTCTCTGAATGACACTCTCCCCCTCCCTATAGTGGACAACCTGGACCCCAACTTCCAAAGTGACCAGCAGAGCAAGCGGACACCCCTGCATGCGGCCGCACAGAAGGGATCTGTTGAGATCTGCCATGTACTCCTGCAGGTAAGAGCTGGCCAGGCCTTCGGTAAGGTCTGGTGGTCCCCTCTCCTTGACGCCAGACTTAACCCCAGAACCAGGCCCCCTCCTCCAACTCTCTCCCCTTCAGCCTAGTCACTGAGGGAGGCCCCTACCCTTATTTGACCATTTCTTCCGACCCTCAGCCTTCATTTCCCTGGCCCATCTCCCTGAGCCCATCCTGCCCTTTTCTAGTCCCCACTGTCTCCTGGGATACCCCTACTCATAAACACACGCACACGTACCCTTCACATTGTCGTTTCTGCCTTAATAACACCTCTTATGTACATCCCCTTCTCACCACTCACACAGCCACCATCCTAGTTCAGGCCCTCACTACTTCTCACCTGGGCTATTGCAGTACTCTTCTTCTTGGTCTTCCTGCCTCAAGTCTCTTCTCACTATGATCTATCCTTCATTCAGCCTCCAAAGTGATCTTCCTGAGCCACAGCTCTGACCATGTCACCCCAGTAGCTCCACGAGCAACCATAAGGTCCTCTCTTTCAAACTTAAAGCCATTCCCCAGTCTGGTCCTTTTTCTCTTCTTACACTGCACTCCGTCCCACCCACTGTACGATGTGGCTGTCTTAGGTGCTGCTCTTTACACACTCCAGCTCCTCATTTCTTTGCACTGACCGTCAACTTGGTACATAGTACTCTACCCCCTCATCTCCACTTCTTAGCTTCCCTGGCTTCCTTTAGGACTCTCTACAGGGTCACAGAACGCCCTTCCTGCCCTTCCAGATGCTAATGCCTCTGAAACTACCTTTCACCTACCCTGGACGTAGCTAGTGTGTATCCAGTTACTTGCACGTCGTCTTCCCCCGTCTTCCCTCCCCTTCAGGAAGGGACCCTATTTTTGTCTTAACCTGTGTCCCCAGTACCTGGCATGGAGTTATGGCTCACTGGAAGCTTGCTGACTGACTGACTGACTTTTTCCCGCCTTCCAGGCTGGGGCGAATATCAATGCTGTGGATAAGCTGCAGCGGACCCCCCTGATGGAGGCTGTGGCCAACAGCCACGTGGAGGCCGCGCGGTACATGGTGCAGCGAGGAGGCTGTGTCTATAGCAAGGTGGGGGCAGTAGCCTGGGAACCTCGGCTCAGTGCTGGACACAGGCGAACTGGTCTGCCTGGTGTAGTGGGACGTGTGACGAGGGGTTTTAGATAAGCTGAAGGAGGAAGAGCAGGAGGTAGCCGTGTATGTCCCTTGGGGGTAAGGGCCCTGGACAAAAAATTACATCTTTGTGTAACTGAAATTTAACATTTCCTTTGGATCTTTAAAAACATCGTTCTGAGGAGTCTGTAGATTTCACTGGGCTGCTAAAGGGGATCTGTGTCCCCCCCATCTCATCCCTCTTCCCCCTGCCCCTTTTTTTGAGGGGGGGCTTAAAAGTCTGTGTGCACCTGTCTTCCCAGGAGGAAGACGGCTCTACTTGCCTTCACCATGCAGCTAAGATTGGCAACCTGGAGATGGTCAACCTGCTGCTCAGCACTGGCCAAGTGGATGTCAATGCTCAGGTCAGTGACCAGCTATTCTTCCCCTTGCCTCTGTTTCCCAGACCCCCTCCCCCTTCACCTTTTTGTGTATGTTCTTTTTTCACTCATTCTCTCATCTTTCTTTTTCTTAGTCTCTGACTCTTTCTCCCTGTGTGATGGTGACTTGTTCTCTGTCTCCGCCTGTCTCTCCTCTGGTGCCACTTGCTGCCTAAGCCCCACCTCCCCCTATATGTCTCTCCCTCCCCCCCAGCTTGTTTCCTGTCTTGGTTGGTGTCCATCACTAGCCTCTCCCATACTGCCTCTCATTTCTCCTCTATATTGCTTCCCTTCCAACCTCTGTCTCCCATGTCTCTCTTGCTCTTCTCTCCATCCCTGTTTTTCTGTGTCTCTCCTTCAATCTCTCTCTCTTTCTCTTTCTCTCTCTTTCTCTTTCTCTGAGTTGGAGGGAAGGGGAGACAAATACCTCCCTTTTTAACCAGATACAGCTATAGAAGACCTGACTGTGGGCCCAACCCTCACTTGCCTCCTTTTATTCCTTCCAGGATAATGGGGGCTGGACACCCATCATTTGGGCAGCTGAGCATAAACATATTGAAGTCATTCGAATGCTACTGACCCGAGGAGCAGATGTCACTCTCACTGACAATGTAAGAGAAAACATGGGTACCCAGGGTGGAGGAGGGTTGGATATCCCACAGGTCTTCATTTTGTACCTCTCTGACTTAGTAACATGCTCTTGGGTGTTGTTTTTACCCTCATGCGTGTTGTATTCCTACACTACACCATAAACCCCATGATGGCAGGAACCATGTCTTATTTAATCTTTGCAGATTCTCCAGTGCCTAGCATGTGGTTGGTCATGGTTTTTTTGTTTTTTAATTTTAACTGAACCTTCAGGACAGATATCCTAAACCAACTCCTGTATCTTTCTCTTGCCCTCAGGAAGAGAACATCTGTTTGCACTGGGCATCCTTCACAGGCAGTGCTGCTATTGCTGAGGTCCTGCTGAATGCCCGCTGTGACCTCCACGCAGTCAACTATCATGGAGACACACCCCTGCACATTGCCGCTCGAGAGAGCTACCATGACTGTGTGCTGTGAGCAGCTCCCACACCCCAAAGTCTGTGCCGTGGGCTCTCCGCTTCTTTCTTCTCTCTTACCTTCTGTCTGTCCATCCCTCTCCTGTGTCTTTGGATCTATGTCTTTGCCTTGCTTCTGTCATTGGTTCCTCTGCTGCATATTACTTATTGCTTTCCTTGCTCTCCCCCTTCAGGCTTTTCCTGTCTCGGGGTGCAGATCCAGAGTTACGGAACAAAGAAGGAGATACAGCATGGGACCTGACTCCTGAGCGCTCGGATGTCTGGGTGGCCCTGCAGCTCAACCGAAAGCTTCGCCTTGGTGTGGGTAACCGAGTACTACGGACAGAAAAGATTATTTGCAGGTGGGAATTCCCAGAGCGACCTGTCCATTTAATTGCCCCTCTGCAAAGGGGGGGGGGGGGGGTCCTCATCCCCTCAGTCATATTCCTTCTCATTTCCCTAGAGATGTAGCTCGGGGTTATGAGAATGTGCCAATCCCCTGTGTCAATGGGGTGGATGGGGAGCCGTGCCCAGAAGATTACAAGTACATTTCTGAGAACTGTGAAACTTCAACTATGAATATTGACCGCAACATCACACACCTGCAGGTAAGTGGGGTGGGAAAGGTCCCTCAGACTTCTTAATATCCTAATTCTAACACTTCAGAGATCCTTAGACAGTTTCCTGATTTGCCTTCAGAAGTGTCAGAGAACACTCTTTTAGCCTAGTCCCATTGCCAGCTCCCAACAGCTCTACCCAAAGCTTTGTTCCCATCGCATGTAGACAAAAGTCTGATGATCTCTGATGGAGTGAGGGCTCTGGGCCATGGAGGGGGAGCATTCTGGAGACTGGAGGGCAGGATATCTGGGTCCTGGGCTTAAAGGATATGATTCCAGTGTCCTCACCCCCTAGCACTGCACCTGTGTGGATGACTGCTCAAGCTCCAACTGTCTCTGTGGCCAACTTAGTATACGGTGCTGGTATGACAAGGTGAGCGAGCTTCCAGATCCCCTCATGTTCTATTCAGCAAATCCCTTTTTCTAAAAGAGCCCTTATATCACAGGGAGGAGTCACCAGCATTCACCTTCTGTCCCTTCCTAGGGAGGAGGAGATGTCAGGGATAGAGTGAGGGCTCAGAGAGGAGGAAGCCTTCCCTTCATGGTTCTTCTCTCTCCCCTCCCCCTGATTCCAAACCAAGGGTAACAAAGAACATTTCTTGGGGAACTGCCATGAAAGTGTATGTGGCCCTTTATGTTTTTATATGCAAATAACCTTCAAGTGGCCCTGTGTTTGTCCTGCTTCCTATACAAGATATGCCCTCTTCCTCTTCCCCTTCCCCACTGGCCTCTTCCCATGGAATGAGACAAAAGATTTGGGAAGGAAGAACAACAAGTGGTCTCCTGTCAATACCACTATCTTCTCACCTTTCCCCTTTTCTTCTGGAATCAGGATGGACGTCTGCTTCAGGAGTTTAATAAAATTGAGCCTCCCTTGATCTTTGAGTGTAACCAGGCCTGTGCCTGCTGGAGAAGCTGCAAGAATCGAGTGGTACAGAGTGGTATCAAGTGAGGACACCTGCTTTTCAGCCCTCCACTTCTCCCAGACTCTTGGGGAGGCATCCTTAATTCCCTACTGCAGTTTTAGCCCCTTTTTCCTCAGTGAAGTGTGGATAGTGGGGCCCCCTTTGGTCCTAGGGCTCTCTCTTCTCTCCCCATTCCCCAACTGACGCTGGCACCTTCCTGTATTTTTCTCCTTGGGAGGTCCCACTGAGAGATAAAATGGGAATAGATTTGGGGAGTCAGAGGGCCTGGGCCCCTTGTTTTCCTCATTTGTCGCTGAGAGGTACTCTAGATAAGCCCCTGAGGTCCCTTCTGGCCCTAGATCTAGAATCCTCTTTCTGTCTTTGCCCTGAATGTCTTCCTGTCCACCCCCCTGTAACAATACTACATGTCTTCTCCCTTCTCCCCTCCCTCCAGGGTTCGGTTACAGCTCTACCGAACTGCCAAGATGGGCTGGGGTGTCCGTGCATTGCAGACCATTCCCCAGGGTACCTTCATCTGCGAGTGAGTCTGCTGGGGCCTGCCCACAAGGGAGCATGGAAGGGTTTGAGGGCAAGGGCTGGGACTTTTTGGCAGAATGAAAAGGAGTGTGGCTGATGTGTGGCTAGAAGGCCAGACATAGTCAAGACAGCCTGGCTTCAAGTCATAACACCTTAACACATACTAACTTTGTGACCCTGAACAAAATCACTTAAACCTCTCAGTGCCCTCAGGCACCATTTAGAAGATTAAATTATAGAATAGTTGCCAGCCTGCATTGGGGGAAAAAATTTACACAAAAGTTGTTCTCCGCAGTAGTGAAATCACAGGCCTAAACCAAAAAAAACAAACCTGAGCTTGGATCATAGAGGTAGAAGTAACCTTAAAGGTCATCTAATCCAACCCCCTCATTGTACAGATAAGAAAATAGGCTCAGAGATTAAGTGACTTGGTCACAATCACAAAAATAGTGAAGTGGGGTGGGGGTAGAATTTGAACTCGGGTCCTCATATTCCAGACAAGAGCCCCTTCCCCTAAACATATGTCTGTGTGTAGATACTTCTATGAGAAACCTGCCCACTATGAATTTGTGCTGTTTCAGCCCTTCCCTCGCTGTTACTTACCAGTCCTGTTAATTCCCTAGTATAATTTACTCTACTGTTACTACAAACCTTTTCCCTGTTCTTTCGCTCTCCAGTCACCTTTCTCTGAATAGTTTCACCAAGTGCTTTAATAAGAAAATCAGAATCGTCCTATTCTGAGCTGCTTCACCTTCCTGATTTGCCATGTCTCTTCATCTACCCTCACCTATCTCAAAAGAAGCATAGTCTTTCCTCCTTTCCAAGTTTAAATCTCTCCACCTTAAACTCATGATCCCCTACCTTTATCAGATTCCTTCTGGACCATGGCACTGCATTCATGCTTTCTGTCTTCAGTGTCTTCAAAGTTTCTGGTTTGATTCTTCCCCTTATCCCCTTTTTTCAAAATACTCTAATAGCACTTTCAAGCTACTACCCTATTTCTTCTCTCTTTTTAAAAAAACAAGTATTTTTATTTGTTTTAATCTGCCAAGATCCACCTTCTCACCCTCCCTCTCCTCCCGATTGAGAACACAAGAAAAACAAAATCCATGACAAACGTGTATAGTCAATCAAAATGAACTTATACATTAGCCATGTCCAAAAAAGTATTAGTCTCATTCTGCATTCTGAGTCATTCACCTCTAGAGGTATCAGAAGGTAAGTAGCATGTTTCCTTATTAAGTCTCTGGAATCCTGGTTAGTTGTTAACACATAATTGTATTCTGTCACATTTAAATATCTTAATTTGTTCAGCTGTTCCTAATTTGTGGGCACTCCCTCATATTCCCATCTCTTCCCCAACCCTTCCTTCCTGTTACTGAGCAAAATGGATTTTTGTGCTCAGCTTTGCATGTGTGATTCTTGCTTCTTTTGATAAGTTCAGACGACTGGGAGGTTCAGATGTTAAGATTCCCCACCCCACCCCCACCCATGCCCTTTTATGTACAGATGTCTATCTTTGTACCCTGGTTATGGGAAGTAATTATCCCTGACCTTCTTTTCCTTTCTCCCCTAGTATATTCCTTTTCCCCATTCTTTCCTTAAGATCATTAAGACATAAAAGAATTACTCCCAGGCCTTCTCTTATCCTCTGGTACTCCATGATGATAAGATTCCAAGGAGATATATCTCTCAACTTCCCATGTTTAAATGTAAGCAGTTTATCTTCGTTTAGGTCTTTATCATTGTTCATTTATGTTTGGCAGGTTTTTTGCTTCTCTTCACTCTTAATGTTTGAGCTAACGAGTTTCTCTACAGCTCTTTTTGTGTCTTTTTATCAGGAATACTTGGAAATCCATTTCATTAAAGGTCCCATTTTTCTCCCCCTGTAGAATTGTACTTAGTTTTCTGCCTAAGTTATTCTTGGCTGAAAATCCATACAGTTCAACTTCTGGAATATTATATTCTGAGTTTCCTGCCTTATAGTGGTGGCTGCTAAGTCATGAGTGATTCTGACTATGACCTCACAGTATTTTGAATTCTTTCTTTCTCATTGTTTCCAGTATTTTTTCTTTAACCTGGAAGGTTCCTAACAGTTTTCACTTTGCACTTTATTTCAGGAGGTGACTGATGGATTCTTTCTATTTCCATTTTGCCATTTTTTTTGGTCAGAGTGTTCAGACAGTTCAGTGATTCTTCAGTTTTTTCTCAAAGATCTATTTCCAGATCAGTTGTTTTTCCTATGAGATGCTTTGCATTTTGCTTGGATTTTTTTTCTTTCAGTCTTTTGATTTTGTTTTAATATTTCTCATTGCCTCATAAAGTCATTGGCTTCTGTTTGGTCCATTCAAATTTTCAGGGAATTTGTTGTTTGGAAGAGATTTTATACTTCTTGTGCCAAGCTGTTAATTTCCTTTCCAGTTCCTTTTTCCATAGCTTTCATTTCTTTTTCTAATTTTTTCCTTAAGCATTTTCATTCCATTTATAAAAATATTTTTTTAAACTCTTTTTCTAAACTCTTGCTTCATGTCTTCCACCATGATAGCTCTTTATTATGGTGGGTTTCTTTTTTTTGTTTGCTCATGCTTTCTTCCCTGCTGACTTCAGACTTCATGTTAGGGCAGGGCTCTGTCACACTTCTGGAAGGAAAATCTGGGCTGGTCCAACAAAGCTGTCAGTTGGCACCTGTCTCTGTAACAGTGCCCCAATATGGGTGTGCAGTTTCCTTTTGTAGTGGTATGCAGCCTGTCCCTGGGCATTGCCTGTCATCTTCCATGTGTGCCAGTTGCCCCTGCTCTAACCTGTTTCCAGTGACTGCAGATCTCTGTCTCCCTGTGCCAACCTGGTCCAGACAAAGATTCACTGACTTTTCCTGGATTTTTCCATCAGGATTCAGGTTGGTGAATTTTATAGATCTGTTTGGAAGAGGAACTCAGCTGCCTTACTTCCTTTTGCTTCACTATCCTGGCTTCACCCCTTTAATCCTACCCCATTTAATGTTCCAGCTTCTACAAAGAGCCATACTTGTGGCCAGTGCCCAACCCTCCCTAACCACCTGCAGGCTGGCTTTTACTCCTACCAGAAAACCAAAACCATTCTCACAGAGGTCACCAATAATCTTATCACCACATCCACTGTCTTTAAAAAGATTTCATCGACCTGAACCTTTTTTTTTCTTTTTTGAAGCAGTCAGGGTTAAGTGACTTGCCCAGAGTCACGCAGCTAGTGTCAGAGGCTGGATTTGAACTCCAGTCCTCTTGACTCCAGGGCTAGTGTTCAATCCACTGCACCACCTATTTGTCCCCATCCCTCATAATCTTGATCATCTCCCCAGCCCTTGATGCTGTGACCACTCATTTCTACTGAATGGTCTCCTCCTTTGGCCTTCCTGGCATCTTCTTCTCCTGATCTTTCTGCTGCTGCTCCTTTTCATTCCTTCCTTATCTTTCCCCAACTCTTCTTCCTTATCCTGTCCCTGAAATACAGTTATTTCCTCTGAGCGTAGCCCTTGGGCTTCTTTCGCCTCACTTCTCCCCCCACACACACATACTTTCTTCTCCCCTTCAGACCTCATCCACTCTTCATAGCCTCTGCTGTCATCTCCCAGATCTCTATTTTTAACCCTAACCTCTCTCCTGACCTTCAGCGTTCTTCTGGGAGTTTTCACCTTAATGTTTGAATAGTACTTCATATCCGTCAATACTAAACTCTTCTTCTTCTCTCCAGAAGCAACCTCCTAGTTGCCTAGACCCCAAATCTCAATTACCTTGGAATCCTGCCTTCCTTCTTGCCATGTCCAGTAGTCAATCTCCGGATCCTGCAAATTGTTCTCAGATTCAGATATTTTACATCTGTTTTTTCTTTTCTGTCTCCACTGCCACCTTTCATGTCCAGCTTCTAAATGTAGTTCAATCATAGAGTATTGCCACGATTTCCTAGCTGATCTCCCTTCCTCTGGTCTCTCCCCAACTCAGATCCATACTGAACATACTTCTAGATTAACTCCATTAATTCATTCAACCAACACTCTCTTCCTGAAGCATCACTATTGACGTGTCTATCATATCACTTTCTTGCCCAAAAGTATTCAGGAACTCTTCACTTAACTTGGCATTCAAGGCTACTGTAGTTTATAATTACCCCTGTGCGTTAAGCTCCCCCTACCCCATACTTCCTTGTTCTTACTCTACTCAATTAAATAATAAATTAAGTTAGTATCTATTACACACCTGTGTCCCAAGCACTGTGCTAGGTAAGGTGTTGGGAGAGACAGGCTACAGTCTCATCTTTCATGAATTCTAAAATCTCATAAGGAGGTAGGGCATAAATGCAGAATTCTAATTCACAGTATTATAGAATAAGTGCATTAGAAGTGTTGTGTAGGCTTCCTGACCAGGGAGATCAAGGAAGGCTTCATGGAGGGTGGCAGCATTTAAGTTGAAAGGACAGGTAAATGCTGACAGGTGATAAGACTCCGGATGCAGAATGAGATATGCAGTTTTGAGCATGGCTAGTTGAAGAACTTACTTTGTTTGACTGTAACTATTTGTTACAAGGGTCTTGCTTTTATTTTTTCCCCCAATGAGAGGGAAGGTATAAACTGAGAAAATCAAATTTTAAAAAGTTCGTCAGTGTGGTTTAGTGAGAGCTGGCCTGAGAATCCATAAGGCCAGGATTCAGATCTGATCTTTGACACATCCTGGCCTCATGACCTCAGGCAACTCATTAGACCTCTCAGTGTCCCCAGGCAACTCTGTTAAGACCATAAGGTACCAAGCTGACGCTGAAAAGATTCCCTACTCTCATGAAATCATAGGTGGTGGTCAAAAAAAAAACAGTAGGCAAAGTCTATTGGTAAAAGAACATTTCTTTTTGTAGGAAATAGCATGAGTAAAAGTATGATAGTGGGATATGGGGACACAGAGCAGTTCCAGGTTGACCAGAACATAGGAATGCATTGTTCAGGTAGGGTTGGGGAGGGGCTGATACGAGAGAAGACTGTGAAGGGAGAGTGGTACTAAATTGGGAAGGACCGTCATCAGTCAGTCAACAACCACTCATCAAGCTATGCTTGGTACTAAGAACTAAGTTCTAGGGATACATGTATGAATCATGAAGCAAACCTTATTTCTCTAGTGAGCTTACATTCTAAAGTGAATAAATATAAATAAGTATATATATTTGTGTATACATACATATACTCAATGAATGCCAAACAAGGAATTTAAACTTCACTCATTAAGCAGGAAGGGGTCCCTGGAAGCTTTTGACCAGATCTGTACATAATAAATACTCTGGCAGCAGTATAAAGGATGGATTGGAGGACTGAGAGAATAGAGGCTTTAGCAGACTATTGAAGTTGTCCAGGCTGGTGATCATGGGGTCCCTTAAATTGTGAGCTCAAAGCGAAGGACAGTCTTTTTGCCTTTCTGAGTATCCCTAGCACATATTTGGCATATAGTAGGCACTTAATAGATGTTCACTAACTGACCAGGAAGTAGGATGATGGCATTAGGATTGAATGGAGAGAAAAGACCCAAAATTAGCCTACTTGTACCCTAAGTATGCCTTGGTTTATGGCATTCACCCTACCTGAGATGCCCTCCCACAGGGGTGGAGAACCTGCCAGCCTTAAGGCCACATGTGACGCTCTAGGTCTAGTGTGTCTCTTTGAATCCAAATTTCACAGAACTCATCCCCTTAATAAAAGGAATTGTTCTGTGAAATTTGGATTCAGTCAAAGGGCCACACTTGAAGACCTAGAGGGCCACATGTGGCCTCGAATCTGCAGGTTCCCCACCCCTGACCTACACCCATCCAATATTACCCATTTTACTGATCCAACTTAAGTGTCTCCATTCATAGCATCCCACAGTGGTCTCTTTCTGGATTCCCAATAGTACCTAGTATCTGGACCGCTGCAGGAATGTGGATGGGGTGGGGTTAGGGAAGATGACAGATTTGAGGTAGGGATAGAGTTCTTGGGAGAAATTGAAAAGGATAATGCAAGAATAAGTCACAAAAGCTTAGAGGGGAGGGATTAGAGTGTGTAGTATGTGGGGTCCTTTGGACAACCTACCGTCCTCTGTGTCCTTCTCAGAACTCTCTTCCCCCTGCTGGGTTAGGTATGTTGGGGAACTGATCTCAGATGCTGAGGCAGATGTTCGAGAAGATGACTCTTACCTCTTTGACCTGGACAATAAAGTAAGTAGATTGGGATGAGGGGGGAGGACTTAACCTATTTCCTCTCCAGTGCCTCCCTTAAATCTTGGGTTAGCAAGAGGTGATATAGCATCAGTAACTCAACTATCTTGAGATTGGGGCCCAGTCCAGCAAGGTATGAAATAAAGGCAGTAACCAATCCACATTTTCTCCAGGATGGAGAAGTGTACTGCATCGATGCCCGATACTATGGCAACATCAGTCGTTTTATCAATCATTTGTGTGACCCTAACATCATCCCTGTTCGAGTTTTCATGCTGCACCAAGACCTCAGGTTCCCCCGAATTGCCTTCTTCAGTTCTCGAGACATCCGGACGGGCGAGGAGCTAGGGTGAGGGGGATGCAAGGGTTCCCTGTGGTGGCTGGGTGGGCACCTGGATCTTTAATGAGGCATCCAGATGTGGTCCCTACAGAGTCTAGGGAGATAGCATGAAGGAGGGAAAGCATGGGGCCCAGGAGGCCTGGGAAGCCATCTGAATTTCCAAATAAGTTCTGCCATCTGTCTACTTGTGTGACTTTGGGAAAGTTGTTAGATCTCAGCTCCAGAATGAGGAATTGGGGCTAGATCATGGGCTATGAGGTCTGGATAGATGGATTTGGATGGGGGGGAAATGACATCTTTATTTTCACTTATTTTCACGGTGCTGAAATTTAGCGTTTCTTTCAGTTGTGAATGTAGGTGACAAACCCGCAGTAATATGCTTCTATAGATTGTCAAAGTTGCCCATGACACAAAACCATTTAAGAACCCCCGGACTAAACTCTTTAAGGCCCTTTTAAACTCTGAATTGTGTGACCCTAATGTCCTCTCTGCTAGCCCTTGGACAGAGTTCTGCAGGTGCTCCAGCATTCTCTGAGAATCCTCCGGGTGACTGGCAAAGAGTTCCCTGTTATACTCCTTGCCCACTAGAGGTTTATATTTTCTCCTGTCTGCAGTCTTGGGTTGGGTTTAACATGAGACTTGGGCCTAGTTGGTCACAACTTGAGTTCCTTAAAAATTGTTGAAGAGGATGAAAGTTTCTGGGCCTGGTAGGTGGGCAGACTAAAAGCCTGGTGAGACTTTGAGGTCTGGATCCCAAGTTCCCCTGACCTTCCTGGCAGGTTTGATTATGGCGACCGATTCTGGGACATTAAGAGCAAGTATTTCACCTGTCAGTGTGGCTCTGAAAAATGCAAGCACTCAGCTGAAGCCATCGCCCTGGAGCAAAGCCGTCTGGCCCGCCTGGATCCCCACCCAGAACTGCTTGCTGACCTTGGGTCTTTACCTTCTTCCCTCGGTTCCTGACCCCAGATCCAGTGACTTCCGGGGAGGGGGGGGGAGGCTTCCCCACGATTACTTCTCCTGGGAATTGTTCTCACCCCTCAGAACTAGCTGCCTTTTCCCTGCCCACACACTGTCCCAAGCCATTCCTGTTCATTTGTGTCATCTGTTTTGAAACTGGGATACTCTTCCCCACCACTAAGAGTTGGGTTTGGGGAGATGGTGTCCTGTTGTGCCATAATGATTGATTCTCAGACCCAGTGCCCCACTTTGGGACAAAAGTGACCTCCTTTGTATTCATCATTCCCCATCAGAGGAAACACAAAACCATCATACATACACCTGAAGTTGGAATTCGATTAAAGAAAGCGAATCTTTGGGGATCTTGAACACCCAGCTGGAGTATATATCCAGCAGCAGCCTGACCTCCCCAGAATGCCCAGGGCTATCTGTGGTTCCCCACCCTGAACATTGCCTCCTCTTCCATATCACTTCACCACCATCCAACTCCCTGGCAATTTTTTTTTTCCAATAAATGTTTTGATTTGGTTATAAGATGTCTTAGTCTTAGTAAGGGGTGGGGTGGGGCAGGACACCAGATAAAATATTAAAGGAGTGAATAAGAGTCCAAGTGGCAGTACCTGGGAAGAGGAGAAAGCAGGGTAGACAGGTATCAGCTATGGCAGAATCCAGGAAGTTGGAAAAAAAGAAAAACAGCCATTGAGTCTAAGAAAAAAAGAGTTGGGAGTATCAGGACAGGTGACCTTTTTACTTTGAGACAAACTATCCAAACCTTTTACTGGAACAAAACTTGTTTGAAGTCAGATTGCCCTGAGCCTAGCCCATTGCAGCCACCTCCCTAACCCCCACCCCAGTTCCTGCTTACGTTAAAGATCCAGGACAAGGAAGGTTGGAAATTGGGTACTGGTCAGCCAGGGCTTTAGGACCACAGGTGAGTGGGAGGGGTGGGAATGGTGACATCAGCAGAGAAGGAGGTGGGGCTCGGAGGCAAGCAGCAGGTAAGGCGCTAGTTCCCTAGAGAAGGCAACAATTACTCAGGAACCTTCCTGTAGTTATGGGGAAGAAACAAGATAACAAGGAGGCTTATGGTAAGACTTGGGGCTAGATGCCTAGGACCCCGAGGGTTGAAGGGTCTGGTTAAGGAAAAGAGGGGTTTATGGAATCACAGGAGGAACTAGATTCCTGGGATCCGAGAGGAGTACGGGGAAATGGGCTGAAGAATTACTGAAGGGCTGGATCCCTGCAACTCTAAAGGGAACAGAGGGGGAAAAAGAGGCTCCCTAAGTTTGGAGGGGCAAAAGGGAGGATTTAGGGGGCTGGGCCAGGTAAATTGCTGAGTTCTTTGAGGTAGGAGGAAGGGCATGAGTTAAGAGATGCTCGGATTCTGGAGGTTGGAGGAACTGTGCTTGGATCCTTGAAAGGTGGATGGAGGACTGGGCTTTTGGATTCCTCTGGGGGCTAGGAAGAGAAAGGACTCCTGGGGCCCTCTGGAGAATAGAGGAAGAATCCCCTCAAGAGACAACACCTAGGTTACTGATGGCTGGGGGGAACTGGATTCTTGGACTCTGTAGAGGAAGGATTGGGAAATTGATGACCTGAGTTACAAAAGTGAGAGGAGGACTAGGAAAGGGGCCATTGAGAGCACCAAATGCCTGTGTCCTTTCCTACAGGGAATCATGAAGGGGGAGGGTGCGTCCCCATGGACTTCCTGGAGACGGATACAGGTCAATGATTGACCTCTTTTCTAAGAAAGAACAGAGTCCAAGGGAATTGGGAAAAACAGATACCACCACCATGGCAACCTTCAGTCTTTTTTCCCTTACCCCTGACCCTTTCCAATACTTTTCTCCCCTACGCTAATCCTTCAGAAGGACCCTGGAACTCTCATGACTGCCTCTTCCCTTCCTACTGGGTGTGCTGTAGGTACAGGTGCTCCGCACGGAGTTTGTGTCCACAATCAGAGCAGTATTCCAGCTAGGCTCAAGTGTCACAGTACCCTTCCCCACTCACTCAACACTGGAACCTGAAGAGGAATCGAGGAGGAAGAGGAAAGCTATCCATGCCCCTAGGTGGATGAGGGGCTCAGGGCATCCCAAGGGTTAATTCTTTGTGTTTATGCAGTCTGGAGTCCCCAGACAAAAATGGTGCCAGCCTCCAGGTCTCCCCAGCAGCTGTTCTTCATACCCTGGGGGACTGGAGTGAGGAGTCCGTACTGGAAATTCTTGCTCAGAGGGCTAATAAAGAAATGAAAACTGCCAAGGAGGGGGGCAGAAGGTGGTGGGTCGAAAGTACCAGAGAGATTGATGGATACTGGGGAGAAGATGGATCGACACAGAAAGACAAGTCCAAATTAGACTGGAGAAAGAGAATCCTGACTAGGGGGAGGGAGCAAGGTGAAGGCTATTTCCTGGGCTCTAGGCCATGGAGGTGTGAACCAGGAAAAGGTCTGATAAGCATATAGATCCAAGGTGGGGCTGGGGAGGCATTCCCACTGCCTGTTAACCTGGCTTTCCCAACTCCCCTTACTTCTCCATCCTACTCCATTCCCTCTCACTCTTGTCTCTGTCCCCTTCTCCCAGTCTCACCCTCACCATCTCTCTCTCTCTCTCTCTCCCCCCCTCCCCATCTCTCTGTCTCTCTGCCTCTCTGTCTCTCTCTCTCCCTCCCTCTCTCTCCCAGTCTTTCTTTTCCTTCACTCTGCCAGTGAAATTTAGCACTTGTGAAAGGGGGTACTTGACAGTAGAGGGAGGAACAATAAGTCTTGGGCCAACCCTTAAGAAGGAAGAGAAGGAATTTGTTCTAGGGATGACAAGGCTGACCCACAAAATGACAACCATTTTATGCTAACCTATGTGGTTCTGAGCCTTATCTCACTTTCCCCCTCAGGGAAGCGTGTCAAATATGATCCCGCTTTCAGAGGCCCCATCAAAAACAGGTAACATCTCCCCTTACCAAAATTTGTATTCCCAGATAAACACACACACACAAACTTCTATCCAATGATCTCTCCAATTCTCCAACAACATTAACCCCCATTAATTCCCTCCTTACTGCCTTGCAAAAAAAAAAAAATCTCTTTTTCATCCCTCATTCTCCCTAGGAGCTGCACTGATGTGATTTGTTGTGTCCTCTTCCTGGTGTTCATTGCAGGCTACATTGTTGTGGGGATTGTGGGTGAGCTTTTCCCTTTCCAGAATCTAAAGGTGGAGAGAGGAAGATGAGTGACTAAGAAGAGACTAAATCCCTACCTCTCCTTCTTTCTTTTTCCTTCAGCCTGGTTATATGGAGATCCTCGTCAAGTTCTTTATCCCAGGAACTCTACAGGGGCCTATTGTGGGGTTGGAGAGAACAGGTGAGAGGACCTGAATGCTTGGGTCCCTGAGGGAAGGAGGGGCTAAGGATGGATTCTCTTCTTCCACTTAAAACCAGCTCCCTCCTTCCCTCCTGCTTGCAGAATCCTCTCCCATCCTTTAAGACCTACCTTCTCCATCAAGCCCTCCTGGCTTCTCCCCACTCAGTGCCCACGTTGTCCTTGTATCATTTAGCATCCAGTTGTTATCTGTTTTGTGTCAATCTTTGTGTCTTGCTATCCTCTAGATTACAAGCTCCTTGAGGACAAAGAGCAGTATATTTACTCCCCGGCAGCTCAGGCTTGGTACCAACCTTTTTTTTCCTCTGCAGAATGACAGGGTTTGTACTAGATCTTTAAAGCTCCTACCATCCCAGGTCCTATGGTGCCAAATCAATTCAACAAACGTTTCTTAAACTGCCAAAGCACTCCACAGGCACTACCAAAAACAATAAAAAATAGCCCAATACGTGCTCTCAAGGACCTTGCCATCTAGAAAATCTACAGTATCATATGTTAGAAAATTATTCAGGATAGAGGGAAGTTTAAACTTTATCACCTGAGAGATTCAAGGAAAGTGTTACTTCGGAGGAAACACTGATTCTGGGCTCAGAGGACCCGAGTTGATATCCTGCCTCCAAGATTTACGTCCAGTATTACCTTCAGCACATCACCTGAGCTCCCTGGGTCTCAGTTTGGTCATCTGTAAAACAAAGGAGTTGAAGTCGTTGTTGTTCAGTCCTGTCCAACTCTTCATGACCCCATTTGGGGTTTTCTTGGCAAAGATACTGGAGTGGTTTACATTTCCTTCTCCATCTTATTTTACAGATGAGGAAACTGGGATAAACAGGGTTAAATGATTTGCCCAGGGTCACACGGCTAGTAAGTGTCTAAGACCAGATTTGAACTCAAGAAGTCTTTTGACTCCAGGCCCTGAGCTCTGCTGCTCCACCTAGCACCCCTTGAAGTAGATAACCTTTGCAAAATCCCTTTTAGCTTTGGATCTACACGCCTCTTATTCTCTGAGTCTGCAGCTGACTGACCAGGGCTTGTGGTCCTGACCTCTCTCCTTACAGACACAAGCCATACCTCTATTACTTCAACATCTTCAGCTGTATCACAACTACTAGTATTGTTACAGCCACCATGAATGGACTTCAGTGCCCTACTACACAGGTCAGAGCCTGAAATCTGAGGAGCCTCTTAGGGAATCCCTTGTCCTCTCCCTGCCCCTGGGGACCCAAATCAGGCACTAAATTTGAAGTCAGGAGACCCAGGTTTAAATCCGAGCTCTGTTATTTACCCCATGTGACCTTGGAAAAATCACTTCACCTCCCTGGGCCTTCCCTCAGCTCTACCATGAGGAGGTTAGATTAAATGACCTATAGGGTCCTTTCCAACCCTGACTTGTCATTCTTTGACCTGGATGTCCTCTTCCCCAACCCTCAGAGAATTCCTTGGGGTTCTTGGCATTCTCTCTCTTAGCTCCTAAGAACGGCCTACAAGACTGGTAAACAACTCCCTGTCATACCCTCCCTCTCTACCTTGCACAGATCTGTGTTTCTTCCTGCCCGAGCTCATATTGGGAAGTGAATTCTGGTGATGAATATCGGCCTGTAAAGGAAGTCTTCGGTTCATTCCTGATCTATTGCCAACCCAGTGTTGATCCAGACATGGTGAGCCAGCAAACACAAACACAGGGCACACACACACACACACACACACACACACACACACACACACACACACACACACACACCAGGACTGTGATCTCAAGTCTCAACAAACAACCAGAGGCTTTCTGTGAAGGGTAAATATGAGATCAACAGAACAGTGAAATCTTCTCTACCAGCTCCACATCACTACCTCACCCCATGGTGGGATGTGTGGGTGTGTGTGTGTGTGTGGGTGTGGGTGTGTGTGTGTGTGTGGGTGTGTGTGTGACAGTATCTTCATCCCTTTCCCCAGAAAGTGATTTCAAGTCTGAATTTGGACCTCTGCCCTGGTTTCCTCCTCCCCTCTACTCCAGGTTAGTAAGTGATTTGTCCTTTCACAAGATTACACAGATGGAAGGGGCTTTAGAGACTCCCTAGGCCAGCTGCTTCAGAGGAGGAAATTGGAGGCCCAGAAAGAAGGGACTTGTCCAAGATCACTCAGCAAGTTAGTGGCAGTCAGAACCCAGGTGTTCTGTTGCTCTCTTTTCAGGGCTCTTTTCCCTGAACTGGGCTTTATTTAGCACATACTTAGAGTGCCAGGCCAGTATCTTCAGCTGCCCACTTGACTTTTCCACTGAAAGTCCCATAGGCGGCCCAAACATAGCATATGTTTAAAATAGTTTTCATTGTCTTTCCACTTATACTCCCTGCTTCTCCTAACTTCCCTCTTTCCATTGAGAGTGCTACCGTTCCTCCAGTCACCCAAGTCAGTCACCTTTAATTCTTCAATCTCCATTCACCCACCTCCTGCCCCAATCCACTTTGTCCACCTCATATCCAATCAGTTACCAAATCTTGTCCACTTTACTTCCTTAACATTTCTTTACTAATGAGACAGTCATCCTAGTCTAGGCCCTTCTCATCTTTCACTTGGGTCATTATTATAGCCTCATAATTGGTCTCCCCAAATCCAGTCACTCAGACTCCTCCTATTCAACAGAAGAACCACTTACTTCACAGTGTGGCTCCAGTCTACCCTTCCAGGTTCCTTACATATTAGAACTCAATATTCCAATTAAATTGGTCAATTTAGTCTGTTTCCTCTCCACCCCTACTCCCCACACCTGAAATGCTCTCTCTTCTCACCTCCACTTCTTAGAATCTCTAACTCCCTTCAAAGCTTAGCTTCCTTATTTAATAGACTTTTCCTGATTCCCCTAGTTGTGACATGATTAGACCATTAGGAATGACCATTTGGCATTTATGTGCAAAATGGATTGGTGAGGGGAGACACTGGATGCAGAGAGACCACTTTGAAGACTAATACAATGATCCATGTTCAGGATAAGGGCCTGAACTATGGTGGCTGAGATGTGAATAGAGAGAAGGTGAAATTCACTGGGTGTGAGAAGAGGTAAGGAAAGGAGAAGTGAGAATGAAGAGTCAAAAATGACTCCTAGATTAGAAAACCTAAGTGATTGGGAGGATGGTGCCACACATAACAGAAATAGAGAAGTCTGGAAGAGGTTTGGATTTAAGGGGAAAGATAATGAAATATCTTTTGGACATGATGAGTTTAAGATGCCCGTGGAACATCCAAGAGAATTGGGTACTTGATCATCTGAGATTGGAATTATTCAAGAGAGATCATCCTCAGGAGAGATAGGGACTGGGTATATAGATTTGGAAGTCATCTGAATAGAAATGATTGGTTGAATCTATAGGAGATTATGAGATTACCAAGAAAGAGTACAGAAAGACAAGAGGGCCCAGGACAAAGCAATAGATAGGGGGCAAAACATGATGATGAACCTCTGAAGGAGACTAAGATCTCCCAAGTGTTGGAACAGTTCAGGCCCATATTTTAGGAAGGTTTCTGTTTGCTTCCCAAGAAGAGCAGGATCCAACCATCCTTACATCTAGCAAGTATTTATTGACCAGAAAGTTGGGAGCCAGGTACCAAATGAGTCTAACCTTCACTGAATTCTCCCTTTCTAGCTCTGAGCCGATGTATTCCTTCTATCAATTCTACGATTCCATCTAACTTATTGAACTCATCAATCAGTCAAAGCATCAAGTGAGATATCCCTCCTCTCTCTCATCCCTCATCCCTGTTCTTCCTTCCATCTACCCTTTGACCCTCATATCTAATCTGACCCTTTTCTTTCACCTAAGTGGTCTCTTGGACACCCTCAATGCCCGAGAAATCAGCACGAAGATTTTTGAGGATATTGCTCGGTCCTGGTACTGGATCCTTATGTGAGTTGCCAGATTTGCCCACAATCTCTCTTCCTTTCCTTGGTCCCTTTACTCTAGGAAGCCACAGCCCCATAGTACATGGGGATATTGGCTTAGAAGTAGAGGAGAGGAAAATGAAAAAGCAGAAAAGGAACTGGGGATGACTATAATTCATAAGCTGAATAGGCTTAGAAGGAAAGAACATCTTTCCTGGGAGAGACAACACAATATCCTTTGAATGGGGGGCAAGGGAGGTGGCTCTGAAGGTTTAGGAGTTTCGGGAACAGTGTGGAAAACACAAGAACAGGATTATCCATCCCTCATTCCATCCCTTCCTCTCCTCAGTGCCCTGGCTATATCTCTGGTCTTGAGCTTAGTGTTTTTGCTGTTACTTCGCCTCGTGGCAGGGCCCCTGGTGTTGGTGCTGATTTTGGGGGTGCTAGGGGTTCTCGCATATGGGATCTACCACTGTTGGAAGGAATACAAGACACTTCGGGATAGAGGAGCCAGCATTTCCCAACTGGGCTTTACCACCAACCTTTCTGCCTACAAAAATGTGCAAGAGACCTGGCTAGCTGCTTGTGAGTCATGCCCTCTTCCCTCAACACCCTGGATCCCCAAACTCTCTAAAACTCAACCAAAGCCTATCCCTATAGATTGAGCTCCAACTTACAAAACCACTTGCTTGTTCCCCCATACCCCTTGACAAATACTGGGTACATCTCTGACCTTCTCAACCACACCATATTTCCCTTCAGGGATGGTGACCATGCTTCCCAGCGTATTAACTCCATATTCCTCATCTCTTCTCTACCATTCCTATGATTCCAACTCCCCTCTCCATTTCTCCCATAGTGATTGTGGTCTCTGTGCTGGAGGGGATCCTTCTGCTGCTTTTGATCTTCCTCAGACAAAGGATCCGGATAGCCATTGCTCTCCTCGAGGAAGCCAGCAAGTTAGTGGGGGAGAGAGTGGGAAGAGATCTGAGATGTGAGAATATAAAAGTGAGGAAAGAGTGGAGTTGGGGGGGGCAGAAAAGGGGGGAACAGAAACGAGTTAAAGAGAGAAATGGTCAATCACCGAGAGAGGACAAAGATATGTGGAGAATCAAGGAAAGGGAGAGAGAGTAGTATGGAGACAGAGGGAGGGGAGGGAGGGATGGGAGGGATGATAAGAGAGTTGAACCCTATAGTGTAGGCAATCATCCCATTTTGGGTAGTGGAGGGAAGGAGCATGGAGCTTTAAACTTTTTAAACCTAAGAAATTTTATGCATTTTAAAGTTTAAAACTTCAATAAAACTTTTAGGTATAAAATATATTTAGATACTTAGATGGTTAGTTGATTTCATTGTTGTGAGTGTTACGTCCTCCAGCAGATTGCAAACTCCACCATATTTTGTCATACTATGTAATTCTCATCCATGTCTTCATAAGCCATCCACAGAAGGCTTTATCCTTCACCCCCTATAGCTGGAGGCCTTTCTGTGGCTCTTTTAGAATCACAAGGGTACCAGGATACCTCTCCGACTCTCCAATTGTTGTCTCTCAGTCTCCCCTCTATGGCTGACCCACTCCCTTTTCTAATCATACGTATTAGATCATAGGATTTAGAGTTGGAAGGGACCTTAGAGCTTATCAAGTCCAACCCCTCATTTCACAGACAAAGAAACTGTCCTCATTGTTTTTTATTCTACTTCTGGCATGCAGTTCATGTGACCAGTACTGACTTTCATGGACCCTATATTCTAACCCCTAGGGCAGCTATGTGGTGAAGTAGATAGAGTACTGGGCCTAGACTCAGGAAGAATTCAAATTCTGAATTCAAATCTGGTCTCAGATAACTACTAGCTATGTGACCCTGGGCAAGTCACTTAACTCTGTTTGCCTCAGTTTCCTCATTGGTAAAATGAGCTGGAGAAGGAAATGGCAAACCACTTCAGTGTCTTTGCTAAGAAAACCCTAAATGGCATCACAAAGAGTTGGATATGACTGAAAATGACTGAACAATATATTCTAAGCATATAAAAAATATGAAGGAGGGAGAGCTTGATTGGAAGGAAGAACAAAATTATGAGAGTGGCAGGGTAATAAGTTGCAGAGAGACCCAAGGCAGTAACTGGGAGATTAAAAGGGTGCAGCAGCCTGGTCTGTGAGTGAGTGAGAATGTCTCTTCTGCAGGGCCGTGGGACAGATGATGTCCACCTTATTCTTCCCGCTTCTGACTTTCGTCCTCCTGCTCATCTGTGTGGCCTATTGGGTCATGACAGCTCTGTATCCTCTGAATGAAGTCTCAGATCCCCTATGCACTAAGCTCTTAATCTTTGTGGCCCACAGGAAGCCCTAGGATATAGTGGGGAACTATGTCTTCCTTTGAGTTGAGGGGCCTTGGTTGTTAATGGGGGAAGCTGTTGCTCCTTGATGAGGGCCTGGAGAATCATCTTTCCCTAACCTTAACATGTTCCCTACTATATCATAAGATTGCAGAATTGAGAGCTGGAAGTGGTTACTTAGTCATTTTACAGATGAGGAAATAGGTCCTGAAATGATTAAATGATTTGGACAGTACCTGGCACATGTAGGCCCTTAATAAAGGTTTGATTGATTGATTTGTCCAAAGTCACACAGGCAATAAGTGATAATGCCAGGATTCCAACCCAGATCCTCTGACCTCAAATCCAGACCTCCTTCTACTATCTAATGCTTCCTTGACTTCTTCCCTGGGTATCTGGCCACATCTGGACAACCTCAATATGGATGGTGGGCTCCCAATGGCAGTGACTCAGGCTGTCAGGATGTCATCAATAAGACATGTAACCCCCTGGTAAGGAAGTTCCAGGACAAGAAAAACATTTGGGGGGAGAAACCTAGAGGATATGATGGGGATCTTACTGTATTCCTTAGGATGGTGCCCTTATAATTAGTTGGGAAATAAAATGGAGGAGGGGGTCTAACATAGATCTCAAATCTGGGGGCAGAAGAGAGAGAATAAGATCATTCTGTTTTCCCATTTCCTATTGCCTAGAATAGTGCCTGGATTAGAGCTAGGACACAGACTGATTAATGGCCCTTCTCTATGCTTTCTTCTCCCTTTCAGGGCAATTTCTCCGACCAACTCAATTTCTCTATTGCCAAGTGCCCAGGTCTAACTTGCCAGTTCCTAGGTTACTCCTCTTCAGGGCCAGCCCAGCGTTCACTATTTAATTTGCAGATCTATGGGATCCTAGGATTGTTTTGGACAGTAAACTGGGTGCTGGCCTTAGGGCAGTGTGTCCTGGCTGGAGCATTTGCTTCCTTCTACTGGGCCTTCAACAAACCTCAGGATATCCCTTCTTGTCCCCTGGGTGCTTCTTTCTTCAGGACTCTGCGGTCAGTATAGTTTGGGGAAAAGAATGCTTGGGACTTTCAGAAAAGTCAGAAGATTGAAACCTGGGCTTCTAAGGGGAGAGACCTGGGGACTGGAAAAAAGAGGGGATCTTTAGTCTCTGAGGGGAGGACAGGGAAGGCCTAGATTTTCAAGTAAGGCTAGCCCCTAACAGCTGGTCTCATCTCCTCAGTTACCACACAGGGTCCCTGGCCTTTGGAGCCTTGATCTTGACTCTGATTCAGATAGTGAGGGTTGTCTTGGAGTACTTGGATCATAAACTAAGAGGTAGGACCAGAGGGGTTTTGAGAATTGAGTTTTGGTAGGGGAGAACAAGAGGCTAGGTCTGACACTTCAGTTCTGTGGGGAAGGGAGGGTTGGAAGCTTAGGGTACTCCTGATGGTTGATGAGAGAGGCTGTGACTAGATACTTAGATCTTCCTCTCCTCTCCTCTCTATCTCACCCCACCCCACCCCACCCCTACCCCACCCCCACCTCTAGGAGCCCAGAACTCCCTGATCCGATGTGTTTTGTGTTGTCTCAAATGCTGCTTCTGGTGTCTGGAGAAATTCATCAAATTCTTAAACCGAAATGCATACATCATGGTGAGGTCTTTGGGACTCTGTCTAAAAATATCCTCTCCCTCCTAACCTCTGATAAACCATCTCAAGAACCCTCAGTGTCTCTCTCTACCCTCATCCCTATTTCCACCCCTATTAGCAGATAGTGTAACTACTGGGAAGGAAGCGAAAATGTATTACGAATCTTCCCTTCTGATTTCTCTTCTCCCAGATTGCTATCTATGGGAAGAATTTCTGTATCTCTGCTAAAAATGCTTTCATGCTGCTCATGAGGAACATTATCAGGTCAGAATGTCAAATCCTTAGCCTCATTCCTTCAAATCTCCTAAGATTCAGTCCTTGCCTCCTTACCTTAAGGAAACACCTACCCATAAAGGTCCACCATCCTGCTTTTCCCCCAAATCCCTAATTGTTTATCTCAACCCCTACCCTATCTCGGTAGCTGCTCTGTTTTTAACCTTCCCCTACCCCAGAGATAACTCCCTAAATTCTGCTAACAGAGTGGTCGTCCTAGATAAAGTGACAGACTTGCTGCTCTTCTTTGGCAAACTGCTGGTTGTTTCAGGAGTTGGTGAGTAGGGGCATAGAATTTAGAGACAGAAGACAATACAGAGATTACCTGGTCCAACCCCCTCCCCCCTACTCATTTTACAGAGAAGGAAACCAAGGCCCAGAGATGGAATGTGATTTCATAGGATTCACAATTTAGAGCTGAAGGGGATCTTAGAGGTTTAATCTAACCCCTTACTTTACAGATTAAGAAATTAAGACCCAGAAAGATTAATTGCCTTATCCAAGGTCACACAGGTAAGAAGTAGAAGCAGTAGGAAAAACCAGATTCTGATTCCAAAGCCAATCATTTTGTCACACCACTATAATGGAGTTTGGAGGAACCCGGGTAAATATGATTCTTTGAGGAGAATGTGCACCAGTGTGTGGAGGAGAGAAAAACCAAGGACTAGAAGAGATGAGCATAATCTGTGGGGAGAAAGAGAGTTGCTTCACCTCCACTTCATGCCTTCTTCCTCCTATTCCCAGGCATCCTCTCTTTCTTTTTCTTCACTGGCCAAATCCCAGCCCTGAAGGAGGAATTTCGTTCCCCTAACCTCAATTACTACTGGCTCCCCATCATGGTGAGTGACTTGCCTCCATCCCTACTTCTTGAGACCTAAGTGTTCCCCTCACCTTCTTCCTCCTCCAAGAACCCTCACTCTTCTGAGTTCCTATCAGCATCCTCTATATTCCAGATCTCCATCCTTGGTGCTTATGCCATTGCTTCCGGCTTCTTCAGTGTCTTCAGCATGTGTGTAGATACTCTCTTCCTCTGTTTCTGTGAGTATTTCTTCCTCCTGGAAACGTGCCCCTTCCTATGAAATTTCCCACACATTCACCTGTGCCTTCAACAGACTGGCATATCAACCCTTGCTGTATCCCTCAAGAAGAGAGCTTGACAAAAATAGTGGACACAAACCAAAAGACATAATGGGTTAAGAGCTGGGGGATCCTGGCCCGAATCTCAAACCAATTCAACAAATATTTATCAAACACTGACTATGTAGAAGATAATGTGCAAAAGTGAGAAGGTCTCTGACCTCCAGGAACTTATATTCTACTGGAGGGATGTAACACATAGGTACAAATAACCTGAGAAGCACTAAAATTTAGGGTAGGAATGGCATCAGAACACGGAAACCTTTCTTGGAAAGATGGCACCTAAGCTAAGACCTGAAGAAAGAAAACGATTGAGAGAAAGAGATACGGAAAGAGCTCATTCCAACCATGGGGATAGCCTCTTGGAAATGCAAGGAGAGGGGAAATGGACTGCTGAGGTCTGGGGAAAAACTAGTAATCCATTGTAGATGGAACAGAGAGTGCTCAAGGGGAGTAGTAGGATAAAATAAGACTTGAAAAGTAGGTTGGGACCAGCCTATGGAGGGTTTTAAACTGTCAGAGAAATTTGTATTCTATTCTGGAGGCAACAGAGAACCATGAAGGTTTTTGACTTGGTCAGACCTATGCATTAAGAAAATTGTTTTGGTTTTTTTTTGAAGTGTTTTGACAATTGTATGAAGGATGGATTAGAAAGGAAAGAGACAAGCCAATGAGAGCAATTAAGAAGCTATTACAGCAGTTTACATGAGAGGTAGTGAGAGCCTAAATTAGGCTGGCAATAATATTGTCAGAATTTAGCAACTGACCAGATGTGGAAGCTGGAGAAAGAAAAGTCAAGGATGACCTTGAGGTAACTGGGAGCATGGTGATGCCATCAATAGAAATAGGGAAGAGAAGAGGTTTGGGGCTTCCATTTTGGACATTTGGAGAAGTCTAGCAGGCAACTGGCAATGTGGGAATGTAGTTCAGTAGAGAAGTTAGGGCTGGATATATAGATTTGTGCCAGTGAATGAGATCACTAAGTGGGGCATGGTAGAAGAGAAAAAAAAAAGAAAAGGATCCTGAATAGGTACTTCAGGAACACACAGAGGAAGGGAGTAGTAGGTAAGGGGAGAAGATTAATAATGATCCAGCAAAAGAGACAAAGAAAGAGCCCCAGATTTAAAGGCAATTCTCAGGAGGAAGGCTCTCTGAGAAAACAGACTTTAAATTCAGTTCTACAAAATTTATTGTTACTTCTGTAGAGAGAACACTGGGAGAGATGCTTGGAGAGGTACAAAGTTTAGACAGAACATTTTCCTGTCCCGATGGAGCCTCATTTTCTAAGAGGGGCATGGAATATGGTAGACAGATCATATAAAACCCAAGAAAGTCAACATTCCATAGAAATTAACCTTACAGGGCAGCTAGGTGGAGCTGTGAATAGAGCATGGGCTCTGGAGTCAGGAGGACCTGAGTTCAAATGTGGCCTCAGACACTTAACACTTACTAGCCATGTGACCTTGGGCAAGTCACTTAACCCCAATTGCCCTGCCTTCTCCCCTCCAAACCCACCCTTCCCCCCAAAAAAAGAAATTAACCTTAGGAGAGATACAGTAACAGCTCACAGTTTGTGGTACTGTACAGTTTATAAAGACTTTTCTCACATGAGTGCAAGCATTATTTATCCTCATTTTACAGATAACAGTAACAATTACAGCTCACATTGACATAGTCTTTTAGGGTTTGCAGAGTGCTTTACAAATATTCTCATTTTATCCTCACAACAACTTAGGAAGATAGGTGCTGTTGTCATCCCATTTTACAGTTGAGGAGTCAGAGGCACACAAAGGTTTTAATGACTTGCTCAGGGTCACAAAGTTATTAAGTGTGTAAAGTCGGATTAGAACTCAAGTCATCGAAACTCCAGGTCTGATGCTCTTTGTATCATCTAGCTACCCAGTTTTCCAGAAGAGAAAACTAAGGCTCAGAGAGAGGAAATGACTTTGGTCCCACTAAGCTATAAAGGATCAGAGCTAGTAAGTGCTGGGCAATGCCAGAGAAAGGAAATAACATCTGACAGGGAACCAAGGAAGGTTTCATGCTGGTGACATTTGAGCTAGGCTTTGAAGAAGAGTCAGGCTTTCAAAAGGTCAAGAATTAATACAGTGCGATGGAGGGAAATAGTCGTCATTACTGTGAATGTGGATGGGATGAACTCACCCATAAGATGGAAGAGGATAGCAGAATGGATTAGAAACCAAAGTGAGCCAGAGGGTCAACCCCAAGAAACGCTTTCCTCCTGATTGGGGGGATAGGGAGAAGGGGGAAAGGGGGGACTGGGAGAGAACAGAATTCACCGGAGGTGCTTCTGGTTCTCTGCTCAGTGGAAGACCTGGAACGCAATGACGGCTCCCTGGCCAAGCCCTACTACATGCCGAAGAACCTCATGAAGATTCTGGGGAAGAAGAACGAACGCCTCTCCCGGGAAAAGAAGAAAAAAGAGAAATAACCAGATGTGGCCTAGGAAACTTTTCACTTGAATATCAGTCCCCATTCCCCTGCCTTCCCGCCCTCCCCCCTTCAAAATTTCCCAGGCTTTCTAGTTAGAGATTTTATAATTCGCAGATTTTATTAAAAATCGATTTTTTTTTCTCGCACAAACTCGGCTACTCTCATTCTCTCCCAGCCTTCTGCTGCTTTAAATTGGTCCCCCTACATTCCTCAATGGCCAATTCTGAGACCAATCAGAAGGTTTGGGGTGCTTTTTTCCTATTTGCTTCAGTCAATGAGCTTTCGTTCGCCCTGTACCTCCCATGGGATCGACTAAACCAATCGGAAACGCTGTTTCCTAAAGCTATCCAGTGAGTGGGGAGGGAGAGAGGCAGGAGGTGGGAGCTCTCTGTCCAATCGGAGGGGCCACGGTATCGTCCGTCACAGAGGAAGGGAAGCGCCCGCGTCCGCGCGCAAGGCGCTGGCCAATCCGGGAGGATAGGGCGGGTTTTTTTTTTTTTTAAAGGGCAAGGGAGCGGGATCAGCTGACTCAGCTCCCAGACCTCTCGGCTCCTCTGCCGCGTTGTCGGTGTCTGGATTCGGAGCAGGTGCCATGGTGGAGGAGAAAGGACCAGCGCCTCAGGAGACCCGGTCACCGGGGTCGTGCCGAGTCCTTGGGCTCTGGGTTTCCCTGGTGAGCCTTTTGCTGCTGCCGCACCTCGAAGGGTCGCGGGTGCCCGATAACTTCAGCCTGGTAAGTGCCTTGTCGTCCCCGCATCATCTGTGCTTGGGGACCCAGGCTTCCGAGTCCTCTCTCCAGCATCGCCCCTTCCATCCCAGCTTCTCCTCGGGACTGCCCCTGATCCAGACTTTCCGACCTCCTCTTTTGTCGTCCCGAGAGACTGATGGGCACCTCATCCCGTCTCCTCCCGATCCCCCACTGCCAAGCTTCCTCCTACCCTATTCTGCCCGCCCCGAGCCCGCCTTGCCACCCGGGACACCTTCCAGACGTCTCAGCCCTCCTTCTGGGGACCCGGTATCCGAGATGCTCACTCCATTAATACCCCATCCAGTGTGAACACACACACACACACACACACACACACACACACACACACACACGACGTAGGCATCTAACACTTCCCCCCAGACCTTACATAAAACACCCATACAAAGGATTCGAAGCTAAGGTATGTAATTAAGACCACCTCTGTCCACTGGGACCCAGGCATCAGAACGCCATACCACCACCTTTCCCACAGGAATCTGGGCAACTAAGGTTCTTCATCTCCCTCTCCTTCTCTCCTACCCCCAGGTAAATATGCCCTCCAGACCCATCCTTTGAGCACCCAGATCTCTATCTTTCTGCCCCATTCCAGCCCCAAGGCTACCAAAGCTACCAGTTCTCCAGCCGTATCTAAGCACTGGAAGCCTAGGCTTCTTAACTCCTAATTTCCCAAGTTAAGTTCTGAAGGTAACAGCTCTCTCATCTTTCCATCCTCCTAGGCCCAGATATCAGAACCCCCATCTATACTGTCAAATCCTCTGGGGGAACACTGACATTTACCAAGACACCTGAGCTCCTTTCCTCACCTCTGTCTCATACTCTGTCATTCCCTAGAACTCAAAGTCTTCTACCCTCAGCTTCTCCCAGGAATCTTCCATCTTTCCTTGCTATCTAGTCATATAAGGTATACCCATTGTGGAGAGGGGAAAGGGAGAGGTTAATAGAGTACTAGACTTGAAGTCAGGAAGACTTCATTCAAATATGACTTCAGACATTTACTAGCTATAACCCTGGCCAAGTCATTGTGTCTTAGTTTCTCATGAGTTTCTTAGTTTCTCCTTTTCTCTGTACCTTAGTTTCCTCATCCATAAAATTTTGAGGGATAAAATTAAGGTCTCTAAGGTTCTTTCTGGGTCTGAATCTATTATGTATGGTCCTTAATGATTCTCCCCTAATCAGACCCAGGCATAGACTACAATGCTTACTCCTCTTCTCAGGGACAAGGTATTAGATAACCTGAGCTCCAGCTCTTACTTTGACCTCTTTCTCCTCTTGTTATTACAGGTACAACCATTGGTGACTCTGGAACAGCTCCTTTGGGTGAGGAAGCAAACTGGGAACGTGAACACTTTCAGAATACCACTGATCTCAGCTACTCCCCGAGGAACCCTTCTTGCATTTGCAGAGGCCCGGAAGACATCATCTTCAGATAAAGGGGCTAAATTCATTGCCATGCGGAGGTCTACAGATGGAGGTTCCTGGATTCAGAGGAAAGGGTTGGGGGTAGAGTGGTAGGATCTCACCTGGGGGCCCTAATGGCTGAGTCATTTATTTAACAAACATTTATTAAATGCCTAATACGTACAAAGCCCTGTGCTAGGCATTAGAGATACAAAAATATAGATATGTATAGCATAGCTCTAACTAAGAAGGAATTTACAGTCTATTGGTGGAAGATGGGGAATTGAGGGGAAGGAGGTACAAAATCTGTATTCATATACCTAGGAGACAAGGAGGAATGAGAAGTCCAGGCAAAGTGTTGTACAAAATCTGAGATGAGATGAGATTCTAAACAGTATAGAAGGAGATGAATAAGATGAAATCTGAGAATCAGACTTCTATATCTTGATCCTCTGTTTTTATTAGGTGCCACATGGTCCCCCACATCATTTATAGTGGATGATGGGGATGTTCCCGATGGACTGAACCTGGGGGCTGTAGTTGGGGATGTTGAAACGGATACAATGTTCCTTTTCTATTCTCTCTGTGCTCATTATGATGGGTGTTCTGTGGCTTCTACCATGCTGATATGGAGCAAGGATGACGGCATCACTTGGAGCCCACCCAGAAACCTCTCTTTGGATATTGGGACTGAAATGTTTGCTCCGGGACCAGGCTCTGGCATTCAGGTCACTGGGGTGGGATAGGGTGGGAAGGGGAACTTCTTGAAATGAACATTAATTAGTTATATGTGAGCTATTATGAGCCTCTTTATCAGATAGTGAGTTCTTCTACTGAGTATATTCAAACAGTCTGGATGACTGCTTGTCAGGATTGGTTGTAGAGAAGATTCCTTTTCAATTATGGTTTAGAACACGTGACTCTTGAGGTCTCTTACAGTGCAACAAATTCTGTGATTATTATTATGATAACATCGGGAGTTGGAACTTTTAGGAAGGAAAGTGCTCTTAAAAAATAAGATTAACCTACCCAAGGATGACCTAGAAGAGAAAAATTTTAGTAGAGTTCGGACTCAACATTTTGAGTGAAATTTCCTAAAAAGATTTTTTTTTTGCCAGGAGTCTGATTTAAGATCATAGATTTAGAGCTGAAAGAGCTGACTTTAAAAGTCATCTAGTCTTCCTAGAAAGACTTTTCTTATCAGAGAGGATGGGATTTTTTTTTTTAATGAACTTCCCATTTGGAAAATGGGCAAATTTCTTGTCACCAGATTTTGTTCCAAGGAGAAACTTCGTATTTAGGAAAAAGGACCTTTTGAGATTTTGGAACATAAATTCCTTAACAAGGCCTGTTGAGGTTAAAGGCTGGGATTTCAGGAAAACTAGAAAGAGCTTCGGAGAATGTAAGACTCCCTCTGATTGGCTTTATGTAACTGAGGATGCTTCTTTCCTGCCGTGGAGTCCCTGGCTTTAGAAGTTTCCGTGTATCTCACTCCATGACATTCTGTTTTCCCAGTAGAAGCGGCATAAGCCACATAAGGGCCGGCTCATTGTCTGTGGCCATGGAACTCTGGAGCGTGATGGGGTCTCCTGCCTCATTAGCGATGACAAAGGAGCATCCTGGCGCTATGGTGGTAGTATTAGTGGAATTCCCTACGGGGAGCTCAAGAAGCCAAATGACTTCAGTCCTGATGAGTGCCAGGTTAGAAACTTAAGAGAACAGAGCTTCTTACTTCCCCACCCATTCCCTTACTATCATCCCCCGCCCCATACACATACAAACCCTACCCTGCTTATAGATCCAAGTATCTGCTCTTCCCTCATCCCAGCCTGCTAACTCTTTCCCTCTCAGGCTCTACTTCCCCCAGAGACCTGTCTATCTGATATCCTAGCTTTCTTCAAGTTCATTTCCACATTTCAATCTCTGTACTGTGAATGAGCCTTCTTCACTGAAGCCTCTGACTTGCTGCCCCCTCAGCCCTATGAACTCCCTGATGGCTCCGTCGTAATTAATACACGAAACCAGAATAACTACCATTGCCACTGCCGCATCATCCTCCGAAGCTATGATGCATGTGAAACCCTCAAGCTCCAAGACGTTACCTTTGACAAAGAACTCATTGACCCTGTTGTAGCTGCAGGCGCTGCAGCCACCAGCTCTGGTCTGGTCTTCTTCTCAAATCCTGCTCATCCAGATGATCGTAAGTCCCTGGGATGGGCAGGGGAGTGCTTTCTTTGCCCTCAGAGTCCTTTTTGACTTTTTCTTCCTCCCTCCCTTCCCCCTGTGCAGTTATATCTCCAGAATCTCTTGTCAGTGTTCTCTGCTCTCTATTCACCTTGTCATCATCCTGATTCAAGCCTTCATCTGCTCTTACTGCTCTCATCTCTCATCATAACACCTCATCATAAAAGCAAGGTTTTCTTGCTTCTGTTTTTTTCTGCAATCTGTTCTTTACACAGTGGTTAAAATAATTTTCATAATATATAGTTTAATGAAAGGTAGTCTGGTATGGTGGATGAAGCTGGCCTGGGTTTAAGCCCTGCCTCTGACACACTGACTGGGGAAATCACTTGAACTGGTAACCCTCTGAAGCTTTGAAGTAGCAGAAGAGTTGCTGATTTGCATTGGCAAAGGGAATTTCCTCAGTGAGAGTTACACAGCCTCCCCTTCCCCTACTGCAGATCCAGACCAAAAATAAAAGAACATCTACCCACATCATTAGAAGCAGCCAGGTGGCATGGGAAATAGAGTGCTAGACCTGTAGTCAGGAAGCCCTGAGTTCAAATCCACCCTTAAATGCTATATGACCCTGGGCAAGTCACTTAATATCTGTCTGCCTCAGTTTCCTCATCTGTGAAATGAGGGCAGTAATAGCACTTAACCAGAGTTATGAGGATAAAATGAATTAATATTTATAAAAGCACTTTGCAAACTTCAAACTGCTATATAAATGCTAGCTATTATTATCCTGTTTATAAATCTTGAGTGGTTTCCCATTGCCTCCTAAGTAAAATACAAACTCTTTATTCTAGGCCCTTCTCAATCTAGTAACAATCTGCCTTTATAGCTTTTTCTCCCACAGTTGCCTATTCATCTACTCTGTGGTCCAGAAAGACCATGGTACTCTCCATTATCAGTTGCATCCACACTTTCCTAGTTCTTGGCATTCATACAAATCTAGAACAAATTCATCAGACATCTCTATCTGTTTACATTCTCCTTTGCCTTCAACATCTTCTTCAAACACCACCCATTCCATTAAATCTGTCTGTATTTCCTTGCCCCTTCTAATCACTCAGTTGAGAGTGATCTTTCCCTCCCCATTTTCTGTTGTCTCTGTCTTGACTTCTCCTATTTCCCTTCACATTCTATCTTTCCATTGTGCTTATTTGTTTAGACATGTTATATCCCCTCTGTTAGAATATATGCTCCCAGGGCGACTAGGTGGCGCAGTGAATGGAGTGCTGGCTCTAGAGTCAGGAGGACCTGAGTTCGGATCCAGCCTCAGACACTTGACACCAAACTATTCGTGTGACCTTGGGCAAGTCACTTAACCCCAGTTGCTCTACCTTCCCCTCTCCAAAAAGCCAAAAAAAAAAAAAAAAAGAATGTATGCTCCCTGAAATAAAGAACCTTCATTTTTTGTTTTGATATTCCCCCATGACTTCCAATTCAACAGACGTTAATTAAGTCTATTGTTTACAATACCTCCTTATTTCATCTTTCTCTCTAGGGGTAAATCTGACTATACGCTGGAGTTTCAGCAATGGTACTTCATGGTGGAAAGACACGATTCAGCTGTGGCCAGGTCCCAGTGGTTACTCATCCTTGACAGTTTTGGAGGGAGCTCAGACTTGGGGGGATGGAACCCCCCAGATCTATGTCCTGTATGAAAAGGGTCGGGAATATTACTTCGACAGTATCTCTCTAGCCAAGATCAGTGTCTATGGCACTCTCTGAGCCTTACCCCACAGCTGGGGTAAGAAAATATGAGGGGTGCCAGGGGCACCTCCAACTTTGCCTTTTAGGACTCTGCTGATCCATTGTTGGAGATTCATGGCTCTTTTGCAAGAAGTCATGACTTTTGGAATATTCATCTTCCTTTTGATAGGGAGATACCTCCTTTAAGACTTTCTGTCTTGTCTCCTTTGATAAACACTAGGCCCTCTTTTCTCCAAGCCTTCCTTCTTCAGTTATAATGCCTTTTGTTTGCTTAGGAGATGGGGCCCCATTTCTCTTCCTGCTTCCTAACTTTACTGATTTCCCTCTCCCCACTCCCATTCTTCTTCATGGTAGGGGATGAATTTGCACAAACCTGAACTCAGGGACTTCTGGTTGGGAGAGGTGCTAATATTTAGAGTGGGAGGTGCTAATATTTAGAGTGGGAGTGCAGGTTATTGGGGGATGTTAAGAGATTTTGGATGAAGAAAGGATACCTTGGACTGTTTACATATCAATAAGTTAATCGGTTAAATTAGTAGTTCTAATGAAGGAAAATAAGAATTTGCCAATGTCTATTTATTAAAGCTGTGGTCTCAATCTCAATGTCTTTGGGTTTCTTAAATACAGCCATGAAAGAAAAAATGAGATTAGGGAAGACAGAGCTGGCATAGGGCTTGGGTTTGAGTCTTAGGGCTACCACTTGCTAGCTGTGGTCCTTGGCCAAGTTCCTTAATTGCTCTGAGCCTTAGTATCAAGGAATCTTAAGCATTTGAAACCACAGAGGTCTTCTAATTAAACCCCTATCTAAAGCATGAATCCCCTCTATAACATTCCTGCTAAATAATGATCCAACCTAATTACCTTTTTTTTAACATCACCTTAATTTCCAAATATATCCCTTCTCCCACCCCTCCCCAACAAACTATCCCTAACAAAAAGAACATAAAAGGTAGTTCAGCATCCACCACATTTGACAGCATAGACAGTAACCAGTGTTCCATACCTACAGAGTTTCCCCACCTCTGGGAAGTGAGGGCGGTACACGTTCTCCCACCTTCTCCAGGCTTAAGCTTGGTCATCATGATTAGCCAGCACTCAGTTTTATAAAATGACTCAGTCCCTCTTTGACAGTTTCCTTCAAATATTCTCCTTTCTAACCAGTCAGTACTGCCTTAACTTTTCCTAGGACCCTTTGTCAGGTCACTGCCCTAAGTCAAGTAAAGAGTTTTTCCTGAGCTGGTTAGAGAGGGGAGCAGGACCCTGTTTCGGAATTAATTATGATAATTTTTAAATGTTTCTAAAAGAGGAGGCGGGCTTTGTCTGCTTTCGCATATGGTTGTTGATGATTTGCAGTTTTTCCTTGGAGAGCTGGAACTGTTTGTTCATATCCTTTGATCAGTCACTTAGCCATAGGTGAGTAGCTCTTTGTTTTCTGTATTTGTGTTCTCTCTTTCTCTTGGATATCAGAGATGTTTGATGCAAATGGTTTTTTTTTTTCCCCTAATAGACAGCTTTTTTTCTTATATATTCTTATATTTTCCTATAATTTTTTGCATGCAAAAGCTTTTCAATTGCTTGTAATCACAATTATTATCTTTTGTGATTGCCTCTTTCCTTTATTTGGTTAAGAATTTTCCCTTATCCATAGTTATGAATGGTACCTGCTCTCATTCTCTTCTAAGATTTGGGGTTTTTTTGGTTGTGGTTTTTTTTTTTTAATATTGTGACCTTTAGTATTTGGGTCACATACCCATTTTGAACCTGCTGGTTTATGGTATAAGGCATTAATCTAAACCTAACTTGTGCTTTCCAGTTTTCTTAGCAATTCTTATCAAACCTGAACTCCTTCAACAAGTTTATCTTCAGGTTTATCATACATTGGATTTTTTTTTAGTTCAGCTGTTTCTGATACTTATCTAATATCTCCCACTCATCTACTTTTCTATTTTTTTTTTTACTTAATATCAGATAGTTCTGATGTTTATTGCAGAAAGTTGTTTTTTTTTTTAACATTGCACTGAAATTTGCTTATCTGCAACTTCCACCGATTGTTTCTAATTTAACCCTCTGGAGTGAAGCAGAATAAATCTAATGTCTCTTCCACATGACAGCCCTTCAGAGACTGTAAAATAGCTACCATATCAGCAGTTTCCCCAGTTCCTTCAGTAAATCCTTGTTTGATATCTCTAGTCCTCTTGGCCATCTTGGTCTTCTGGATAAACTCAATTTTATCAGTGTCCCCCTTAAAAGTATACCTAGAATGAGACATAATAGTACAGATGTGATCTGATCAGGGCAGAATACAATGCAATATATCATATGTCTGTTCATTCAGACTATGATCAAATTACTGAATTAAAAAAAAATAATAGCATTAATATAGCACTTTAAAGTTTGAAAAAACACTTTACGTATGTTGTCATTTGTTCTTCACAAGAACTCCGTGAGATATTATGTCTGCTATTATTATCCCCTTTTTACAAATGAGAAAACTGAGATCCGGAGATGTTAAGTAGTTTGCCCAAGGTCACAGCTGGGAAATATTTGAGGCAAGATTCAAATTTAGGTCTTCCCAATTCCAGGTCTTTCTATCCATTGTACCACCTGGCTGCTTTTTTGGTAGTCATGCCACACTTTTGACATAATGAGCTTACAGTTCATGAAAATCTCTTATGTCTTTGCAGGATTAGTTCAACTGATTTGACCCAAGTGCAAGACTATATCCTTATTAAATTTAATCTTTTTAGATTTCATCCTATTGAGATCATCATTTTGTATCCCAACTAGTCTTATCTCTCAATTTTGTTCAATCCACAAATAATCATAGGCATACTTAACTTGGCCTTTGGCCAGTTGTTTATCAGAACAATCAGGGCAGTGGCAAAGCCCTGTGTCACGTTAATTATAATAAAATTGCTTTGATATCTTGTCATTCAACCAGCTTCAGATCCATCTGAAGCCACATTCTCCATCTTGGCCATGAAGATATTGAAAAAAATTTTTTAATGCTTTGCCAAAATTCAGGTATAGCATGCAAAGGTATAGTAGACCTTGAATAGCTTAATGCCTTCCCTTTATTGATTATCTCCAGTTTATACTGGAGATAATGTATACTGGAATATAATACATTCATATAATGTAATAGATAACATATTATATATATAATAATACATATGATATATAATTATGTAATATATCATATATTCATAATAATATAACATATACTGGAATACATTCATATGTATGTGTGTGTATAAATAGATATGTAGGATATGTATATAGAGAGAGATATCTTTGTTTCTTCATAAATGTTTGTATGTTGTCTCCTCCATTAAACCGAGTTATTCAAGAGCACAGACAGATTTTTGCCTTTCTTTGTATCCCCAGCACTGTTGCCTGGCCCATAGTAGGTGCTTAATCAATGCTGAGTCTGTATGGTCTCAGCCTTGGTGATGTCAGGCTCACTGGTGGTTTATAGAATGAACATTTTGAAAGCAGTTTCATCCACAGGCCTGCAGTGCCTCTCAAACTTTCCATGACTTTTCATAGATCACCAACAGCAACTTAATCACATTTGTTATTTTCTTCAGTATTTTGGCATATTGAGTTCTTTCCAACCTGGTGATTCCAAACAGCAAGGAACTCTATTATCTTCTCACTTAACTGTTCAGTGTACAATTAACCATTTTTGTTCCGTCCTCAGACTAAAGGTCACTCTCCTTAGTAAAGAAATCAGAAGCAAACTAGAAACTGACTAGTTCTACCTTCTCTCAGTCATGAGCTGTCATCAATGAATCCAGACAGACTAGTTCTACCCCTTTTTTAAAATCTTTCCACCAAGATAGTTAAAGAAAAAATACAACTTTTTTAATGTGTGCTTAGCATTCATTACAATTCCGACCTCTCTCTGACATTTCATACAGAATCATGGTTTTTATGTTCATCCTAGGTTACCTGCCATTACTACCAACTTTTACAAACTGAGTTCCTCAGCATGAGCCCATGGAGGCATCAGACAGCAACAGTTTATGGGAAAAGTAATATTATTGGGAAACTCATTGTGGGCAGTGGTTTTAGAGGGAACTAAGCTACAGGGGTGATTTGTTTTTTCGTTTTTGTTTTTTGTAAGGGTTTGATCAATATTTATTAAGTATATACTATGTACTAGTACTGTGCACTACACTGTGCTAAGTACTTGAATTACAAAGAGATTCTCTGCCCTCAAGGGGTTTATCATCATCTAAAGGGGGAGACAAGATGCAAACAAATATATCCAAAACAAGATATTTTCAGGATGAATTGTTGGACTCTTCCATTCTATACACTGTGGTTGTTCAGTCGTGTATGACTTCATAACCCCATTTGGGGTTTTCTTGACAAAGATACAGGAAGAGTGTGCCATTTCCTTCTCCAGCTCATTTTACAGATGAGGAAACTGAGGTTAAGTGATTTGCCCAGGGTCACACAGCTAGTAAGTATCTAAGGCCAGATTTGAACTTGGGAAGAAAAGTCTTCCTGACTCCAGGCCTGGCATCCCATCTACTTGAACACCTAGCTGACACATGATAAATAGGAAATAATTAACAAAGAGAAAGCACTAAAATTAAGTATGGTTAGGGAAGGCTTCCAGTAAAAGATGGAATTTCTGAAGAGTGAAAACATTCCACATGGGTGATAACTGGAAAAAATTCCTGGAAGCCTTTGTTTCTGGAACTTCAAGAGGCCAGTGCTACTTGAAGTGTACGTGTCAGGGAATAAGGTATAAGAAGACTGTAAAGATAGGAAGGGACGACTTCTATATGACCAAACTATTGTACAATGTCAAGGTATTTGCAGATCCTATGCATGACTGCACGCCGCCACGGGAAGGGGGGGGAGAAAATCTGAAACTCAAGTGATTGTGGAACTGAATCTTGTAAATTAAAAGTAAATGAGTGAATAAAAAAAAATTAAAAAAAAGATAGGAAGGGACAAGATTATAAAAGACTTGGAATGCCAAACAGAGCATTTTGTATTTGATCCTCGAGGCAATAGGGAGCCACTGGAGTTTATTGAGAAGGGGATGGCATGATCAGAATTGTGCTTTAAGAAATCACTTTAGTAGTTGATTTAGAGGATGGATAGGAGTGGCAAGAGATTTGAGGCAATTGGACCCACCAGCAGTGTATTACAGTAATCCAGGTGTGAGGTGATGAGGGTCTGAACCAATGCTGGCAATGTGAGAAGAGAGAAGCAGGTATATTCAAGAGATGTTGTCAATATAATGAAAATGACAATTCTACCTAAATTATCTAGTTACTCAATGCCATCCCAATTAAACTACTAAAAAAAATATTTAATTAAGTTAGAAAAATAATAAAATTCGTTTGGAAGAACAAAAAGGTTGAGAATATCAAAGGAATTAATGAAAAAGGGTGTTAAGGAAGGAAGTTTAGCAGTACCAAATTTTAAGGTATATCATAAAACGGTCATTATAAAAACTACCTGGTACTGGCTAAGTAAGAAAGAAAAGGTTGGGGTGGCTAGGTGGCTCAGTGAATAGAGCACTGGCTTTGGAGTTGGGAGGACCTGACTTCAAATCTGGCCTCAGACACTTAACACAAAGAGCCTAGCTGTGTGACCTTAGGCAAGTCACAACCCCAATTGCCCTACTTCCCCCCTCCAAAACAAAAAAAAAAGATGGAAAAGTGGATCAGTAGAACAGAGTAGACATACAATACAGAGTAATAAATGATTATAGTAACTTTGTGTTTGACAAATACAAAATTTAAGCTTTTGGCATAAGAACACAATAGTTAGTAAAAAAAAAAAATTGTTGGGAAAACTGAAAAGCAGTCTGGCAGAAATCGGGTATAGACCAAGATAAAAGTCAAAATGGATACATGACCTAGATATAAAGGGAGCTATAAGAAAATTAGAACATGGGACACTATCAGACTTTTAGGTAGGAGAATAATTTGTGAATAAATTAGTTAGCATTGTGAGATATAAAATGGATAATTTTGATTATATTAAACTAAAAACCAACGTAGCCAAAATTAGAAGGAAAGAAAAAATTAGGGAAAAAATTTATAGACAGTTTCTCAGATAAAACTTTGTCAAATTTGTAAGAATATGAATCATTCTCCAGCTGAAAAATGATCAAAGTATATGAACAGGTGGTTTTTCAGTGAAGAAATCAAAGCTTTATATAGTTATATGAAAAAAATGCTCTAAATCATTATTGATTAGAGAAGTGCAAATTAAAACATCTTTGAGATATCTCACACCTATCAGATTGGCTAAAATGATAGAAAGGGAAAATGACATGTTGCAAATGATGTGGAAAAATTGGGACAATTTAATACACAGTTGGTAGAACTGTGAACTGATCCAACTATTTGGAGAGCAATCTGGAATTATGCCCAAAGAGGTATAAAACTGTGTATACTCAGGGGTAGATAGGTGGCACAGTGAATAGAGCACTGGTCCTGGAGTCAGGAGGACTTGAGTTCAAATTCTGCCTCAGACACTTAACACTAGCTGTGTGACCTTTGGCAAGTCACTTAACGTCAATTGGCCTGCCTTCCTCCCCAAAAAAAAGACAAAAAAATAAGCGTGTACCCATTGACCTAGCAATATCACTATTAGATCTGTTTCCCAAAGTGAACAGGGAAAAAGGAAATTATGTTCTAAAATATTTATAGCAGCTCTTTGTGGTGGCAAAGAACTGGAAATTGAAGGGAATGGCTAAACAATGGCTAAATAAATGGTATATGATTATGATAGAATGCTACTGTGCTATAAGAAATGATGATCTGGTTGATTTTAGCAAACCACGGAAAGACTTGCATGAAATAGTGAAAAGTGAAATGAGCAGAACTAAGAGAACATTTTTTGAAGAGTAATTATGAATGACCAAGTTATTCTGAGTATTAGAAATAGTATACATAGTATGGTTTTATATAGATTTACAAATCTATGGTAGCTTTCTCGAATGTGAGGAGGGAGGGAAGGAGACAGTCAAAAGTATATATATTTTTTAAAAGTTGCAGAGTTCACCAGGCCTTGGCAGCACATTGGATACAGGAGGAGAGGGAGAGTAAAGAATCCAGGATGGCTCCTAGGTTGTGAGCCTGAGAAACTAAGAGCATTATGTTGCCCTCCACAGTAGTATGGAAAGGGAAAGGAAGGGGGAGAGTTTAGGGGAAAAGATAATGAGTTCTGTTTTGGACATATTGAGGATAATTGGTTGGTGGTTGTCCTTCATTCTGGGAGAGGACCAAAATGATAGCAATATGCTAGAATCAAGTTACAGTGTGTCCAACTGTGCCTGATCAGACCCAGGATGGGCTTAGAATGTTCTACCACAGGTTGGGCACAAATACTCCATGTGAACATTTGGGTTGGAATCTCTAAATTTGTCCGTCTCTCGTTTGTTTTGAGCTATTTCAATTCTGCTTTACTCATAGAGCCTTCTGTGATGAGGGCACGCCATGCGGGGTGGTCCTGTGCCAGTGTCTCTCATGTCACACAATTCCATGTTCTTAAGTTCTTAAGAGTGACCTTGAGAGCATCCTTGTATTCTCCAGACCACCATGTGAGCACTTGCCATGTGTAAGTTCTCCATAAAAAGTGCACATTTTGCATTCAAACAATGTAGCCAGCCCATCGGAATTGCATTCTGCACTTGAGAAAGGACCTGAGTGTCTGGTGCTTCATCTTGCCAGGCTATCTTCAGAATCCTCCTAAGACAATTCAAATGGAAGTGATTCACTTTCCTGGCAGTGGTATTGTACTTTCCAGGGATACACACATTGCTAATGAGGTTGACACATGCATTGCCAGAGCTAACTCAGTGTTTGGGAGGCTCCAAAGGAAAGCATGGGAGAGAAAAATATTAGACTAACTACCATACTGAAGATCTACAGAGCCGTTATGCTGACGTCATTGTTGTATCCCTGTGAAACCTGGACAGTCTGCCAGTACCACGACAGGAAACTGAATTGCTTCTAATAAGTTTAAGATATCTACTGGACATCCAATTTAAGAAATGTGTAAGACAGTTGGAAATACGAGACTGGAAGTCAGCACAGAGGTTAGTGCTGGATAAGTAGATTCAAGAATCATCAGCATAGAGATGGTAATTAAATCCATAGAAGCTTGTGAGATCGCCAAGTAAAGTACAGAGGAAAGAGAGGGCCCAGTACAGAACCCTGAAGGACACCTAGCAGAGGAGACAGAGGACGGAACAGTCAGGTAGGTAGGACAAGACCCAGGAGAGAGTGGTGTCCCGAAAATAGTATATCAAAGAGGCAAGAGTGATCAGCAGTATCAAAAACTGCAGAAAGGTCAAGGAGAATGAGAATTAAGAAAAGGCCATTGGATATGGTAACTAAGAAATCTTAGTAACTTTGGAGAACTGTTTCTGTAGAATGATAAGGTCAGAAGTCAAACTTTAAGGAGTTAAGGCAGGAGAAAAAGTAGAAGCACCTTTTATAGACAAGTTTGGTTTTTTTTTAAGGCAGTTTGGAGGGGCAATTGGGGTTAAGTGGCTTGCCCAAGGTCACACAGCCAGTATGTGTTAGGTGTCTGAGGCTGGATTTGAACTCAGGTCCTCCTGACTCCAGGGCCCATTCACTGTGCCACCTAGCCACTCCTTAGACAAGTCTTTTCAAGGAGTTTAGCTACAAAAGGCAGAAGAGATAGTCCTATGACTATTTCGGCAGGGCTGAAAGAACCAAATCAGGACCCTTTTTCAGGATAGGGGAAACATAGGCATATGTATAGTCAGTAGGAAAAAAAGACAGTAGACAGAGAGAGATTGAAGATAAGTGAGAGTGGGTATGAGGGAGGAGGCAATCTGATAGAGGAGATGAAATAGAATGGGATCACTTGAACAACTAGAGAGATTAGCCTTGGTAAGGAGTCAGGCCACTTCATCATATAAAATAGAGGTGAAGGAGGAGAGAGTAGCAGAAGGTACCTGAATGAAAGTTGATATGGAAGAAAGGAATAAAGGGAATTCATGGCAAATGGTCTCAATTTTTCCCATAAAATATCAGGCAAGCTTCCCAGCCAACAGGGTGGGAGGAGGGAAAGCTATGAGAGGTTTGAGGAGAGATGAGAAGTTTTGCAAAAGCTGCTGTGGAGAGTGGGATACTGTATTAGTAAGACAGGTGTAAAAGGATTGCCTAGCAGCAGTGAGGGCTCATTTGAGGATTTGTAATATAAATTTATAGTAAGCCCAGTAAGAATGGTGTCATGATTTTCTCCACCTTTGTTCAACCGTAGATATATACGAGCAAAGGCAATGAATGGTGGTACTGAACTAAGGCTGAAGCTTGGCTGGCTATAATGGGTGATATGACAAAGGGGCTAGAGATTGAAGAGAAGAGAGTGTAGAGATGAATTGGTTCACGAAGAATCAAGACAGCAAAGTGGTTAGTGTAGGGGGAGATGGTCTGTTAGAAAATTGAGTGGTCAAGGGATTGGAGGTCATAGTATGGATGAAGAGTGGGGTTATATAAGGGAAGGTAGCTAGAGAAGTGAAAGGCCAATAGCTTGTGGTTGGATAAGGAGATTTCAGAACTGAACACAGAGGTAGTACATTTGTGGACAATGAATGACAAGATCAAGGGTGATGCAAGATGGAGGAGTAGGTCATGGGAGGTGACTAGACTGGTTAGGGTATTTGAGATGCAAGCACTGGGGATAGGAACCAATGGCTTGGGTGCCCTTGAAGCCCTTCCTACCCCCATCTTGGCCATCAGCTTCCAGAGCCATACATCCCCCACATCCGCTATCTTCCCCAGATCAGATTGTATTTCCCTTTGAGCTTATGAAGCATGATTAATATACAGACAAGCTCTCTTATCTATAATGTAGAGATAGTAATGCTTATAATTGCTCTACCTCACAGGTTTGGGGTAAGAATCACAAAAGAATAATATATTAGAATACCATGTAAATGTGAGCTGCTTTTATGTGTTCAACAGATGTTTTTCTCATGCAAATCAGACTTGGGTATACCAATTCTTCTGTGTTAAGATACTTATTTACCTATATCAGAAATACTTTATTGCTTATTGACCTCCAGTAGACAAAGTTGATGAATCAGTAAGCACCTACCATGTGCTAGCCTGGTACTGTATAAGGCACCAGGGATGCTAAGATACAGTGAAGCAGCCCCTGCCTCCAGAAGTGACCATTTTATCAGGGGACACAATATGCCCTTAACAAATATGTACAAACTAAATGCCAGCTAATTTGAGGAGGGAAGCTATAAACAGCCGTATCAGAAAAGGCTTCATGCAGAAAATGGCACTCAGGTTGATCTTTAAAGGAAACCAGGAATTCTAAGAGGTGGAAATGAAGAGAGTACATGCTAGACCTGGGCAGAAGCATGGAGATGGGAGAGGGAGTGTGAGGAATAGTGTGAAAGCCTGTTTGGCCTCTTGGCTGGATGGTTGAAAAACCTTCCTAACTGGTCTAAGTGGCACAGTAGATAAGAGTGATGTACCTAGAGTTAGGAAAACCTGAATTCAAATTTGGCCTTAGTCACTTACTAGCTGAATAACTGTGATGCCAAGCAAAGGCAACTTCTAAGGTTCGGATTACCAGCATAGTAAACCCCATTTATTCAGCAAACATTCACAGAACAGAAAAAGTCAAAATACAGTGTAACTTTTTCCTTTAGCAAGTTCTCAATTCAATCCAGGTACTACTCCACCCCTAGACAGTACATTCATTTAGTCAGTCAAAAGTCTCTACTCAAATGGAGATTACTCTCCAACCATAAACAAAGTACATTCATTTGGTCAATCACTCAAAGGCTTCCCACTCCTAAATCTCAAAAGGGGCAGGAGAACACAAAAGGCCATCCTCCCTAAAGTTAACAAGGTTAAACTCAGCACTGAATACCCAAGGAAAGGTTTGTCTTTCATCTTTTCCTGAGGCAAGCCCACAGCAATCTCAGTTCCTGGGAAGACAAGGCTCAACAAAGCCATACCCAGTGTCCTCATCAAGTCACTCTCTGCCTGTAGAATAGTCCCAGAACCCCTGAAAACATCAGCAAGGCCCTCTTCCAGGATTTCTGTAAACATACAACCGGAAAATCCTTCTTCAGGGCTTCTGAACCAACAGCCAGGTTCCAGGACCTCTACAACAGCAGCACTCTCGTTCACCATCAGGTGAATCTGGCAAAACAACATCAAAACAGACAGACAAAATACCAGCATCACAGCCACGCCTCCTCAGTCCTTGGCAGTTCCAGGTGGCAGTTCTCAAAAGTCCTGGGCAGCTCCAGTGGGTTCTCAGCAGTATTTCTTTCAGCAGCTCAGGCTTCACAATACTAGATACTGCTCTCCCAAAGTCCTTCTGGTCTTCTCTAGGCTTGGGCCTCTCTCCCAATTCACGGCTCCTCCCAGTTCAGCCCTCTCTCTTCACGTCAACAAGTCCATCCCACAAGTGGGATTCACAAGCTCTGGGTTTTAACACTCAACCCAAAAACCAAGCCCATACAGGGGCATCTCCAAATTCCATTACCAATACAATGACCCTGGAGAAGTGACTTAACTTGTCTGCCTCAGTTTCTTCAACTATAAAACAGGGATTATGATCTACTTCCCAGGATTGTTGTGAGGGTCAAATGAGGTATTATTTGTAAAGCACTTAGCCCAGTATCTGACATACAGTTTGTTGTTCAGTCATTTTAGTCGTGTCCAACTCTTCATAACCGCATTTGGGGTTTTCTTGGCAAAGATACTGGTTTGCCGTTTCCTTCTCCAGCTCATTTTACAGATGAGGAAACTGAGGCAAACAAGGTTAAGTGACTTGCCCAACTTGCAAGTGTCTGAGGCCAGATCTGATCTCAGGAACATGAGTCTTCCTGACTCTAGGCCCAGCACTCTGTGCACTGTGCCACCTAGCTGACCATGTAGTAGGCATTTAATAAATGCTTGGTTCCTCTCTTTTTCCTGGCTTCAAGTTTTTCTTCTCCTGAATCTGTTTTTCACATAGTAACACAAGCATAGATCTTACTGTGTTACTCCTCTATTCAGTAAATTCAGTACTCCAATGGTTCTCTTTTACCTCTAAGATAAACACAAACCCTTCTTGTTTGGAATTTAAAGCCTTTCATAATGTAGCTCCAACCTACCTTTCCTACCTTGCATTCATTGTAGTAAAGCCTACAATGTCATTTCTGGTAGCATTATAGACATTCATAAGCTGCTTATTTTATTCTCTGGTATCTTTAAGGGTAGAGACTTTTCATTTTTGTCCTTTTATCCCCAATATCTGGTACAGTGTCTGGCACATAGACAGAAGTAGTACAGCATAATGGATAATACACTGGACTTGGAGTCAGGCAGGCCTAGCTGTGTTACCCTAGGATTAACCTCTCTCAGACTTCCAAATCCATAAAATAGGTTCAATTCTAGCACCTCCATCCCAAGGTGGTGGTTTGGATTAAATAAGAATAATGTATGCCAAACTTCAAGTGACGTATAAACAGCAATTAGTAGTAGATACTTGTTGAATTTAATTTGAGAGCCAGAGCTATATTTCCATGTTCTATATATCAATGAGAATGATCTTCACACTAGAAAGAGGAAAGAAAATAGTGGTCACTAAAAACCAGTATAGGTTTGTGAAGTAAGTCATTTCCATTTTTTACAAAGATACTAGAGTAATAGATTAAGGAAATCGTGTAGACAAAAATACACCTCCCATGTACTTTTGTCATAGACCTTTCTAGATTTTAGTAAGGGATATAACATAGTCCCTTATGATTTCATGATTTGAAAAAATGGACAATTTTAGCAAGATTACAATAAAATAATGTAGGTTTATAGCTAGTCAAATGACCAGTGTTAACTGATGGATGTTAACCTGGAAGGGAGTCTTTAAAGGATTGCTACAGTGATCAAACCTCAGACCTCATTCTGTTCAATATGTGTTAATCAATGAAAATGCACTTATTATATTTCAAAGCCTTAATCATAAAAATGATTTGGTATTGGTTAAAAAAAGAAGTGGAACAAATTAGGTATATAACATACAAAAAAAAACCATACACAGTAGTATTCAATAAGTCCAAGGCCCCCACTTAGAGAGGGAAAGAATCACCATTTGACAAAAAGTACTGGGAAAGAAATATGGCAGAAATTAGATTTTGACCAACACCTTATACTATACACCAAGAAAACCTCCAAATAGGTTTATGACCTAAATAGAAAAGGTCATATCATAAACAAATTAGAGAAGTAAGAGAGAATTACCTTTCAGATTTATGGGTATGATGAGGTACAGGTTTGGGGGGATTTCTAATGAGAAATCCTTTCTAGGTTTGGTGTCTGAAAAGAATTACAGGCTCAGCTGTCCTTTGGCAGATTTATAAAAGTTTATTGATTCACAGGGCAAAAAGGGATAGGGTGGGGAAACCTGGCTAGAAAAGGCTCGCAAGGTGCAAAGGAGGTGGGGGGGTGAGGGAAAGCCTGAAAATGTGACATTCTGCAGCAGACAGATGGCCTGCTAGAAAAGGCCTACCTGCAAAGTTCCAAGGGCAGAGAGGCATTTTTAAAGATACAAGACTGTCAGTCATAAGTTCATTAAGCTAATGAGGTATACAAAGGTGGAGTTAGAGAAGGACCCGGGAGGAGCCAGGGCGTGACTAATACTTAAAGGGACATGTACCTTTCATATCAGCTGAGCATGTGTTTTACCCATAATTCACCGGGAGATTCCAAGGGGAGGGGGAGCAAAAGGCGTGGTTTTAGCCCTGAAACGTCATAAAGTCAACCATCGGTCAGATTTGAGGTCAAATTCCTAAGGAGAAGTACCTTATCCAGTTTGGGAAGGATGGGTCTTGTTTTGGCAGGTTATTAATAGTGCCTTGAAAAGACCCTTGTTATCATAGCTACAGAGTTAATGCTTAGTGGCTGGGGGCGGGGGAGAGACAGTTAATGCTTCACAGCTGGGGGGAGGGAGGGAACAGAGCCAAACTGATCTCACAACTGATGGTATGTACACAAGACTGAAGTTACAACTATGCCACAAAAAATCACCCCAAAATATTCAGAGGCACCTCATCAGGTAGGGGAAGAGTTCACGACTAAAAAAAAAATGAAAGAGCATCATACAAGATAAAGGGATAATTTTTATCATATAAAATTTAAAAATTTTTGCACAAGCAAATTGAATGTAGTAAATTTTAGAAGGGAAACAGGTACCTGGATGGAAAAATCATTACAGCAAGTTTGTATGATAAAAGTCTCATTCGTATATAGATAAGGAATTGATTCAAATTTATAATAGACTAAGAACCAGTCATTCTCCAAGTGATAAATGGTCAGACAATATAAGTAGGCAGTTTTCAAAAGAAGAAATCCAAACTATTAACATGAAAAAAGTGCTCAAGATCACTAATGATTAGAGAAATGCAAATTAAAGCAGTCATGTAGTTTTATCTCAAACCTATCAGTATCAACAAAAAAAGGAAAAATCAACAAAAAAACAAAAAAAGGGCAATAAGAAAACAGGTGCATTAATGCATTGTTTTTGGAGCTGTGAATTAGTCTACTCATTCTGGTAGGGAATTTAGACGAATGCCTAGAAACTTGCCAAACTCTGTATTCATGTCCTTTGGTCCAGCTATACCACTACTAGGCCTCTACCCCAAAGAAATAAAAAAATTTTTAAAAAGCTGAAAAGGCTTTATATATGTATAAAAACATTTATAACAGCTTCTTTCATCCTAGCCCAAATGGAAATTAAGGGGGTATCTTCCTTTTAGGGGATGAATAAACAAATTGTGATATATAAATTGATGGAAATTATGCCATAAGAAATGATGAAATGGACAATTAGAGAGCAAACTGGGAAGACATTTATGAATTGAGAGCAGGATTAGGAGAACAGTTTGTACAATGACAACATTATAATGCAAAACAATTCTGAAAGACTTTGGAAATGGGATCAAAACAAAGAATGAAGATAATTAAACATCTCACCTAACAGAAAAAGGTGATAAACTTAAAATACTTAAGACTTTTTAGACATGGCTAATGTTGGAATTTGTTGAGCTAGAATTGGGCTGTGTTTGCTGGGAGCAGGGAGAGGAGCAGTAGAGACAAATTAATTTTTTATTGTTTGGGTTGTTTGGTTTTTTTTTGCAGGGGGGAAGGCAAGGCAGTTGGAGTTAAGTGACTTGCCCAAGGTTACACAGCTGGTGAGTGTATCAAGTGTCTGAGGCCACATTTGAACTCAGATCCTCTGACTCCAGGAACTTACTTCGCCACCAAATTAATTTTAAAAAAAAACACTTTTTAACCTGAGAAATAAAAATAATTTTTAAAACTTTAAGTATGCTTGAAAATGTTTCAATTAATATAAAACAGAGTCATGACTAGGAATGATAAGGTAAATCTGTCAGGATACTAAGAATCTCAACACAAGCACACCTTAGACAATAGGAACAGACCCAAAAAGTGGCTAAAGAATATAGCAATCACTGATCTTGTGACCCAGTCGTCATGACCTACTTTGTGATATACACACAAAAGCCTTAAGTAAGCTCTGGTCACCTGGTTTCTCCTTGAGCCCTCTCAAGCCAATAGGAACCTAGAACTAGCCATCTCAGATATGAAGCCTGTCCAGGGTATATCATCATACTTCTAAACCCTAACCTCTACCATGACCACTAACCATTGTCTCCATCCAGCAGAAGTTTACCACTTGTCAGATTTTTTGTAACACTAGTCACATAAAAGCTAGATGGTCCTTTTCAAGCTGTGAGATTTTGTGATTGTGTGACTGCCAATATCCCATGAACTCTTTGGCAGGGATATCTGAGAAAATAGGAAAAGTGCTTTGAAGATGTCAAGAATTATGCTGTCCCTGACCTAGTGATATAAAGAGTTATCATCATTCAGTCCTTTGGTATATAAGACCTCAGGCAACTTGCCAAAACAACCTTATGCTGAAGATCTCCCCAGTGATATTTGTGACATGAGGGAAACAATGAAAGCTACCCAAGCAACCGAAGACACTGACTCTCTTTCATTCTCTCTCTCTCTCTCTCTCTCTCTTTCACACACACACACACACACACACACACACACACACACACACACACTTTTCTCTCTATTACTGTAGAGGGGTTGTATTGGGTGTTCACAAGGACTTGCTGAACCCTTTTCAGGACTGTTCATCCACCTTCAGTGTTCACCTGATTCACTCATCTCTCACCTGTGGCTCCAAGAAGCCTGGTATCTGGTAATCCTTCTAGGCGGAAGGGCTAAACTAGGTTGGAGGTAACGGAGAGGAAACCCCTGGGTAAGTTAGGGGGATGTCTGTCTCAAGCATGGGAAGACTTCCCCCACTAGAATGAGCAGATAAGAACAGTTTGTTCCAAGGACCATGAGCTTGGGTTGGGGATCAAAGATGCCAAGGTTGTTCATTGCAACCAGTTGTCTTAACTTTTTTTCTACTATTGAACTTTGATGCCTCTGAAAGAGAATGTGAGGCTGATGACTTTGTGCTACCCTGCCTCACATAAACCCAATTCATGAACAAGTCAAGACATCACCTATATCATTGGTCCTCTTTGAAAATGAAGGTCAAACAACAAAAGAAGGCAACACCACCCTCCCAGTCCCTTGGACTCACAACCTAGGAGTCACTCTGGATTCCTCACTCTCTCTCACCACCTACCACCCCCATACCTAATCTGTTTCCAAGGCCTGTCACTTTCACCTTTTGCAACATCTCTTGAATATGCTCCCTTCTCTCGTCTATCATAGCCACCACTCTGGTGCAGGCCCTCATCCCCTCATGCCTGGACTTTTACAATAGCTTGCTATGAGTCTGCCAACCTCCTGTCTCTCCACAGACAATCCATCTTTCATTGAGTCCCTAAAGTGATTTTCCTAAAGTGCAAGTCTAACCATGTCACTGCCCCACCTGTCCCTTCCATAAACTCTAGTGGCTTCTTGTTACCTCCAAGAGCAAGCAGAAAATGCTCTGTTTAAGATTGAGTCCTTTATAATCTAGCCCTCTTCTACCTTTCTAGTCTTCTTACACTTTGCTCTCCAACATGTATTTTTTGACACCGACATTAGTGACACTGACTTCCCAGCTATCTCACAAACAAGCACTATCTCTCAGCTTCAGGCATTTTCTCTGACTGTCCCCCAAGTGTGGAATGTGCTCTCTCCTCTCCAACTACTAGCCTTCCTCACTTCTTTTAAGTCCCAATTAAAATCCCACCTTCTCCTGGAAGCCTTCCCCAACCCCTCTTAATTATAGTATCTTCCCCTTGTTAATCATTTCCTATTTATCCTGTATGTAGCTGGCTTTGTATACGTTTGTTTTCATGTTGTCTCCTTCATTCAACTGTAAACTCCTTGAGGGCAGGGATTGTCTTTTAAGGACAGGGACTGTCTAGCTTGTTATTTTTAATCTCAGTGGTTATCACAGTGCGTAGGACATAGTAAGCATTTAATAAATGCTGTCTATCTATTTACATTCGAAATAAAAAGAGCAAGATGGCATTACTTGCAGAAGAAATAATAAAACAGCTAAAAAATCCGACTATTTCAACCAAAAAATTAACTAATGAAATAAATTAATTAAACACTAAATTAACCCACTAAACTCTCTCTCTCTCAGGCTAGCATTGTTATATACTACCAATAAAGAGCAAGAAAATAATATAAAAGTATAATATATAATAATATAAAAATAAAATAAAACTCCATTTATGAAAACAAAACCCATAAACTTTGGTTTAGATACATTTTGGCATATGAATGTAATAGAACTTTATTGTAGCAAAAGAAATTATGAAATTGACAATTTCAGAGGAAATGGGTAACATCTTTATGAACTGATGCAGAGTGAAGTGAGCAGAACTAGAACAATTTATAAAAGGATAACATTTATAGGCAAAAACAACTTTGAGATGTTTTAGAACTAGTCAACACAATGATAAACCATAAGTCCAAAAAAATGAAGATGAAACAATACCTCACCCTATGGTCCTGACAGAGGTAATGAAATTAAAATGCAGAAACAGACACATTTTAGGGCATGGCTAATGTGGAAATTTGTTTTATTGGACTATGTAGCTATGAGGACTTTATTTTTAACAGTTGTTCCTTTTTTAATTTTCTGGAAGAAGTAATAGTTGATGGGACAGATTTTTTTTTTTTTTTTGTAAAGTAGCCGACAGTGCTGGCCAGCTTGTGAGTATTCATTGCTGGCAAAATTTTAAACTAGTGAAATATTGTTTCAAAAAAATCTGGCAGTACTCTGCAAAAGATACAAAAATAAGCATGCCTTTTGACCCAGTAATTACACTTTGGGAATATGTCTTAAGAATACAGTTTTGCTTTGCTTTTAAAAAGAGCTATCTGTTCAAAGATATTCCTAACAGCATTTTGTTGTAATTGCCAAAACTTGAAAACAATATAAACATCTAATAGTAAGGGAATGGTTAAATTAACTGTAATACATTTATAGAATGGAGGCAGTTAGGTGGCACAGTGGATATGAAGAGGTGCTGAATGGCCTATGTAATATATTTTGGGGTAACTTTAATTCAGTTTTGTGTTAAGTTGTAAAAGCCACATTTCTTAACTGTTTTTCCCCTTCGCCCAGCTGTACTTGTCTTTCCCTGCCCCAGCCTAGAGGTATTTCCTCTCAAACCATTAA